>WEIU01023871.1:1909-27191 GCA_013389925.1 Aegithalos caudatus
TTTTTTTTTTTTTTTTTTTTTTGCACAGCACATTCAGTAGTATCTAGTCTTTATGTAGCTTTGGCTGCCTGTTTCTGGAACCTCTTTACTTCTGTACTTTTATTTTAGACTAAAAGCAGCAGCAGTTAGGAGAAGGATCTTACATACAAACATTTTAAAAATACTGACCAAGAAGGAACATGCCACTTTATTTTGAATATATAAAGATGTCTGCTAATCTTCGTAAAAAGTGGTAATGGAACCTGGTGACTGAAGTGAGGTTAGAACCTGGTTGAGAACAAGTAGTTTTAACATCATTACTATTGGTAGAGTGCAATACTCCAGAGTAAGATACTATAGTACGAGTACTTCCTCAGTCTAGTAAACAATTGAAAGTAATGTTAGTCTGTCAGCCCTAAGACAGCAAATATTTGTTGTTTATTACTTCAGCCTATTCTCTGAAGTCCTGACTATATAGAAGAAGACTGGTCTCTCTTAAGTTCTTCTTAGTATAAATTTGAAAACTGATTCAGTTTTCATATTTATACTGCATTTGGAAATGATTATAAATTCAGTTATTTGCTGAATAAGATTTCGTGGCAAGTATTCTCTAAATGAGTTTATTGTGATGGAACTACTGAAGCTTAATTCATAAGTATTCATCTCACATTATGGGATAAAAACCTGACTTCGGTGCTGAACAAGTCTGGGTTTTTGTGGTGTTGCCTGTTAAGAGTGGGCATGAAACAAAACCAGTTTGTTATCTGAGCTTATAAATGCCACTATCCCATTCAAAACAGAAGACTGTGTTTTACTTAATTCTGAAAGAAAATTATAACTTACCTGTGGTCTTTTAAAAATCTAGACTATTGACCAAGAGGCTACCTTTTTTTAGGCTTCTTAACAATTTGCCCTGAGCACCTAGTCGTTAACAAATAATGAGAGCATTGATTCGATGAAAGGCAAAAAAACCCAAACTGGAGCACATTAGACTATTAAATTAAAAATTTATTCCAATTAGTACTGGGGGACTGGTTTCTACTGAACTAAATTAGGCAGCTGGGAATTAATGGCAAGTGAAAATCATTATAATGACAGTCTTTTTTGGTTAAGATTTGAGAAAGTTTCTGACAGTGTCGCCATGACCTCAAAGAGTTTAAATTGCTCTCTAGACTGAAGATGCATAAATGTTGATTAGTGAAAAAGGTCTTTGGAGTACTCCCTCACAGCTAAGGCTTTCTAGACTGTCTGAGGTCTAACTTTTCAGTGTAATAAGCTACCCATCTCGGTTTGTTCATACACCAGGCTTGTCACATTCTCAGGATGAAGAATTCTGTGACTTTGTATATGATTCTTAATGGCAAACCAGAGAGCCTTTAACAACTGAGTGTTGATTCAGTGACTGCTTTTTCACTCATTGTCCTTCTAAGCCAAAAATGTGCTATTTCTTTGCTATTCTATATTATATTCACATTATTTCTGTTAAATTTGTAAGAAGAATGGGAATTGTCAAAGAAATGTAGCAGACACTATTTAAAAGCAAGGCCACACAATGAATGGAAAGAAATGAAAACAGAATTGGGAATGAAAGAGCTGTAAGCAGAGTGAAAATAAAGTTTTGTGCTTTGCTTTGTGATAAATCCTATACTTAATTTTTAGAATGTTTTTTTTTTCTTCTCACCCAGACACTGATCCAATATGATGCAAATGTCATGCAAGTATTGTAGAATACTTGTAGGACATTTGGGCCCCATATGCATGTATATGTAATATGTGTTTTGTGTAATTTTATTGTTTGGACTTCACTGGTTGGAATGCATCAGCAACTACATTTTCTCAATCTGATAAGCCTGACATCAGTCTGTTTTTTAAGCTGCTATATTGACTCAAATTACTGAAGGATTGGATGGCCTGCAAGAAAAAAACAGTGTGTGTGAGGCAATTAACGTTGTTAAGGGTTATGTTGTACTTAAAATCAACTGTGAGTTCATTGCCTTGCAAAGAGAATCATCTTCAGCCTCTTCTTTCGCCTCTGAAGCAGTGATAAAACTAGGGCTGTTGTTGGAGTTGGCTGGACACACAGGGATGCCCAAAAGCTTTAAGCTAGCCTAATTATTTTCCCTGGCCTCAGTTCAAGTTGTGCTATACCTCTCCAAGAGTGTTGTGTTCCCAGACCTTTCTGCTTTGCTCTGGCAAGGAGAACACCCTCTTAACAGGACACTAACTTCATCAGCAGATAATTTTTTTGAGGGGGGCAAATGCTGTGACACAGCCAGATTTGGTGGTTGTCCCTAGTTGTGGTTGACAAGGTGAGTGGCAGCTTTGGTGCAGTTTTGGTCATCTCTGAATTTGGACATAACAGCCAGGGGAACACTGATACCCACATACAGTGTTCTGTTCTTTAGCTGGGATTCCTGGCATGCCAAATTTTTCTGTGCAGGTGAAGCATCTGTGTAAATCATGGGAAGGAATTGGACACTGTTCCATGGATATTGATGCTGTTCTTCCATTCTGTGGTCTAGAGCCAAATATTTGTTAGAAGGCAATATAGATGTAGATACTGAAAGAGATAGGTGTCTTAAGCATCAAATAATTTTGAAGGCACAGGGGAGAAGTAACAAAGCCAGTCAAATGGCTGCATTGCAGGATTCCCAGCAAGTGGTTGTGGTTTCTGTCTCTGCGATTTTGGTACCTCTCCAAGACTGGATGTTGCATTTTTGTATTGCTGCTGTTAGTCAAAGCTTGCAACAGTTTGCCTTGCTTCAGGTTCCCCATTCACTGCCCACTCAACTGTGATATTTAAAAAAAAAAAAGAAAAAAAGAAAGGTCTTTCTTCTGGACCAGTAATTGATACTATGCTTTTTTCTTCCTATAAAAAAGATAAATCTAAGCAAAAACCAGACCAAAGAAAGTGGAGAAAAGTATGCAGTATTGGAAAAATGCCATTTGAGCAGAAGAATTTCTCAAAGCATGCTATAAACCCCTGTTTACCAGAGCATCCATAGGCCAAAGTTGCCATGGAAACAGAAAGAATTCAAATAATATTATCCATAGTGTATCTATTATATATTGCATTAATGACACTAGAATAAAGGGTCACTTGTAGTTTCATTTACAAGGCTCACTTTTCAGTGTTTTATCACCAACATTAGAGGCTAGAATTTAAAATTAGAAATGGAAGGTTCAGCCTTAATTGGCTTATAATAATGTTGGGAAGGAAAAAAATATTTATTTAATCATATGTCTAGAACAGTTTGAGTTTTTGATATACAGAAAGTTCTTGGTCTCCTCTTAGAAACAAAATCATGCTCAATCCATAAAACAGATTATCTTTACTTGGTATGCAAAAGTCCTGACTCCAACAGTGTAGCTGATATAACTAGAACTGGAACATTGTTTTATTTGGAAGAAAAATCAATCAGTTCTTGAGCTTGGTATGTACCAAGCTGTTTGGGGAAAGGAGTTGGAATTCAGCTGTGTCTGCCAGATGACTGTGGCTGATGCTGAATTGTGGCAGTAGGTGAATTGTTCTGATGTAGTTTGTGAGAACAATGATATTTTTTAGATAAGAGTTTGACACAGGAGTGGTAGGGGTTTGTCGTGACTATGAATACTGAAGTTCTCCCTCTTATATCCCCTGATATTAATTTTTTCTTTTTTTGGCACTCAGGTTCTCAGTAGTTCTATGGTTGTTTTTTATTTCCCCTCTCTGTAGCACTGGCTGAGAAAAGGCAAAAATAGAATTGAAGATTCCTTAGGTGTCATAAAGCAAATGTTGACCCTTTAAATGTTGGCTGAAACATTGACTTGGGTGCTTTCAGGACACAGACAAAATTTCAAGTGACAGAAGATTTAGATTTAAGTTGTGTTTGTAATATGAGTGGTTTTGGAAAAAAAAAAAACTGACCAATCCATGTGTTGAATGATCTGTTGGACATTATTTAGATGCACTCACATCTCTAAGGTATATACAAATAAGCTTCACAGAGTGGTTGAAATTATATCCTATATAAATGTAGGATGGAGATGCTCGAGGAGCTTTTTCTGTGTTTGGCAAAAAAATCTGGCAAGAATGTAGAAAAATTTCCCAAAGCTGTGTGCTGATAATGACTGCACTAGAATGCTTGCATAACGCTTTGCCTATTACAAAAGCTGTAAAAACATTAACTAATCCACAAAGCAGATTACATGTTGCAGATATATCCCTCTGCTGGGAGGAAAGCATATGTGTTTTAGAGTGAAGAAGAAAAAAATCTGTTAAAGGAGGCTTTATTTGATCCCTTTAAGCTTTATTGCATTTCTTTGACTGTATTTTCATACGTTCTTAAGAGTGATTTGTTTTTTTCTCTGGGATTCTCTTAATGAAATATCAGATTGATGTATGAAAAATGTATACACCTTTTTGAACACAGAAAATCCCATTGTCTTGATTCTGTTTATGACCAAAGTAAATCTCATCACTCTAAAATTATTTGAATGTGTGGCAACCTTTCAGCAGAGCACCTCTGTCTGAGAGTTTTTCCCTTTTTTTCACAGATACAGCTCTCAGGCTTTTTGCTGCATGGAAGCTTTGGCACATTTTCAAGGTGTCTTTTACTTGAAGATTCTTGACAAATAGTGAATTCATGGTTAGGTGACCGCTTTCTTTTATCAGGTCTGTCAAGCTTTGGTCCTTACCTAGGGCTGACTTGAACATGGATTTAGAATGCTATCACAGATGTTTAAATTTGCTTAAAATGGTTTAAAACTAAAATGCTGAGACCCCCTGTTGCCTCCCAGCTTACTTTAGATCTGTTTATTTGTGCTTGTGTTGCAAGTGGGTGTGTGCATATACCTGTATATGTCTATGAATTAAAGAAGGCTGTTGAACTAAAAATGGGATTGTTTGTGAGATGAAGAGCAAGGCCAGTCTTGCTGGGATGGTCCTTGCCATCACCCTTAGTGGGTCTGTGGAGGTCAGGCTCTACTCTCTCAAGTATTGGATGGAAACTGGATCCAAAGTGTGTTGCTTCTTCCTTCCTCATCTTAGTGCACTCATCCTTGATGGCTTTGTCCTTATCAGCGTCCAAAAGGAAAGGGACTTTATCCACCTCTCCTATAGGTCATCTAATTTTTGGAATGAGGACTAGTTCTGATTTCATCACTTCTCTCTCTCCTGTCACACCACCTTTGTTACCATCTTTCTGAGGTTTTTATGTGGTTTCCTGCATGTGGTTTCTGCAAATATGCCACTCATCTCTGAGTCTTTGGAACAGTGTTATTCATATTCCTGTGCTTAGCAGTGTTACAAACTACTTTAGTCTTGTTACCAGTTATTCTGTTGGTGGCTTTCCTGTGCTACCAAAACATTGGCTATATTGCCCCTGTAGTTTTGACTGACACTGTGGCAGGACAGGAGCCATGGGCAGGTCCTGTTCCTGCCACCGGCAGTGCTTGGGCTCGGCTGTGTTCCCCTTGTGTGGCTCCAGGGAGCTGGCTGGATCTGTGGCACAATGAGCCCTGCGTGGGTGAGTGCCAGCTTGAGACCTGTTGGGAGAGTCCATTAGGTACATTCACTCAGGCAAGAGGAGCATCATTGCAGACATTGATTTAATGCACAGAGAGAATTGAAAGGGCAGAAAAACAATCAGGTGGAAAGTACTGCTCTTCCCTTACACGGCTGAAAGAGTGCACGCAGAAAATATTTTGAGGAATAGTATGATTGATCGGAGCTCTGTAGTTGGACTGTTCCCTCCGCTGCTAATTTTCTGTCTTTGGTTCTTAAGGGCACATTAATTTATTAGATAACTGGGTTTTCACATGTTAGCTACAGAAGATGTTCTTGCCGAACATGGCAGCATTTATTTTTTCATTCCTAATGTTTTCAGTTTATTCGTGTAGGGAATAATGTGCTTTTTGGGTGGTGCTGTTCAGGAGAAAAGAACTGTTTTAAGCTGTTTCTGCTATATGAAAGTAGTCCATAAGCTTCACACCTGATGCAAAGATTTTAGGCTGTTGGCAGGGATTCTGTGTTTTTAAAAAATTTTCTGTTTGCTGGATTTCATGTACTTTCATTTTCCCTTTGAAGTGTGTGGGAGAGAGCAGAAGGGGAAATACTTCATTATGGCCATGAATTATTCAGGTACAGTTCTAGCAGCTAACATTACTTTAAATAGCTCAAGGTCTTTCTTTTTCCTTGAGTATGTCTCAGTTTTCATTCTTATGCTGATTGTATGCCATGTTCCTTTGTTGAATACAATTTTGATGAAGTATTATCCTACGGCAATCTTTAGAAATCATTTCAGTCTTGAAATAAGTGTTTAATTCTGTTCTTCTCCAGCATCAGATATTCAGTGACCCTCAGTTGATACAGGTGAATTTTCATACGTGTGACTTTACAAAAAAATCAGATTATTCTCCCTAGAGTGTGTTTTCTATATACTCTTGCAAAGGCATTGATCTCAAATAGCCTCTCACATATATTTCTATAGTGAAGGAAAAAAGCAGTCTATAATATTAAATATTAACATACTGTTATACTCTGAGAGGAATTTTGCAAACCACATTTAGTATATCATTTCAGTGGGGAGGCATGAACATTAAATCCTTCCATTTTGGAAATGTCCTTCCCTCTCCCAACAAAAATATATAAAAATCTGTATTTAGAAAATAGTTAAGAACAGTAACACAGAGGAAGACAATTAGAAAGATGTCTAGAGGCCAATGTGAGAGGAAAGGAAAGCAAAACAGAACCCAAAGTGAATTTAATAATACTGTTCTTGTAGTTCTTGAAAATCCAGTGATTGCTGCATAATCACTTAGGCAAATGAGACCCTTTCTATTATTTCTGGGGGGAAAAATGTTAAAAATTATTCCCCTGAGGTCTAAGGCTTACCTTAAACAGTCTAGAGAGGCAGTGGGTCAGAATTAGAGACACTTGAGGAAAAATGTATCTCTGTGTGGGTATGTACAACACTCAGGTTTCCAAGAGGGGTGCCCATGACCAAATCTCAGCTGCTCAGCTGAAGTTGCAACAGCAGTGAGAATTTTGCAGGGCAAGCATCAGAGGAAGTGCAGTGACAAAAGAGTGTCAAACAGTGCAAAGCTTGACCAGAAGATCCATTAAAGATTGAAATGTAGTCAATATGTTCATGTTCATGATAGTAAGGTTATAGCAATGTATTTATAACCAGAGTTAACTGATTATTTTCTTGACTGTGTATTTCCTTCAGCCATGGAGAGAAATATGCTTGAACTGATTTGCAAACATGCCAGTGCTTCAGTGTTGTAGCTTAAGTTGCTTACTGGACCTCAGGTTCTCAAAGCCCTTGAACAATCTCAGCAAATAGTCAAGCTTTTGTTGCAGTAACCCAATACAGCAATGAAATGGAAATCACAAATCTGTGTAAGAGAACCTGGAAATACACTGGAAAATTCAAGGGCCCAGATTCAACCTGTGTGTGGTAACCGAAAACACTGGTCAGAAAAAAATAATTGCATCCCCGTGCTCAGCAAAACAAGATTTATCAAAACTGAGTCTCTCTCAAGATTACCACTATAGAACTTGAAAAGTATACAAAAGTTGTTTGAATATCATGTTGACCAGGGACTGCATGTTAATTAGAATAAAATTACAAAATAACAGATATAACATTCTAAAAATGCTTGTAATGACAGAGAATCTTTGTCTGCAGCCTTTGGGACCTTGCTGTTACTTGATTATTTCAGTTGTTTAGAAGAGCAAGAAGTCTAGAATAAAGATGTGTGAAAACGTGAAGAAATAAATCCTTTGGTGCGAGTGATTACTGGCTGACTCAAATGGGGAGATTGGTTACCTAAACCCAATTATTTAACTTGGTTTTATCTATTACTTGTAAATACTCAGTTCTGCATGGGTTTAGCCTTCTTGGTTTGTGTGTTTTGTGCAATTAATACAGTTTTGAGTGGTCCATGTGGAATTAAATTACTTTGCTTAATAAAATAATATACATTAGTGTATTTGCATATTCATGTGTGGTTTTTTGCCGTTTTTGAAAAGCAAAGTAGTCAGTTTTTAGATGACTATACTGTAATTCCATAAGCAGTTATTTGACTGGGTATTTATATGTCTAAGTTAGCTATTTGGAATAGTAATTTGAAAAAAAAACATAGTAAAGAAGCCTTCATAAAGAGATGTTATTTGCTTTTTGTTATTGAAAGCCCAATGGTAGGTTTGAGACCTGTTATCTTAGGCATTTTATAGATATTTACTGCTAAAGCTGTTATTTATGCCAGCTTTCAAACTCATGTTTAGCGTTGTCCTCTGAACTGAACAGGTATAAAAATAATTAAATACTTTGCTATTCTGGAAAGGAACTAAATTTGATGTGTTCTGCACTAAATTTCTTTTGAGTTTCTGTTCTTAAGAAGGGCAACTGGGAAGAGAGAAAGGAGATAGGGAGGGTACTAAGATGTAGGAAGGAAATCCCCTTGAACAAGCCTGAGTAACTTTACTGGTTGAGGCAACTGTGTGCCTAATAAATCTCTTTTTCTAAAACCATACCAGTGCAAATCACTGGGTATCTTTTGATACTAAAACTATTTGTAAGTTATATTATTGAAGAATGTTAAGGAAGTTGTAACTAGGCCCAGACTAAGTTGAGTACTATTGAAGTAGTCGTGTGTAGAGATACCCAGTTGGATGAGAATGTTCTACTTCTTGTGGTTGCTGAAAGAATTTTAAATATGAAATTTGTTAATAAGAAGTTACTGATGCCTTGAAATAAATAGATTAATAAATAAATAGATAAATAGATAAATAAATAGATAAATTCATAGATTAGCATCCCGTTTTGCTTGCAGTCATTATTGGTTATCAGACACACCCTGAGCCATTGTACAAATCACTCCTGTTTTATCTGAGTTTGTAACATTTAAAGTATTACTGCTCAATTGTTGTGTGAATAGAAACTTCTTAAAATAACAGTGATAGTCCACCAAGTCAAAGATGCAAAGTATGGTTGGCAAACTGAATTTGTTTTTAAACTGGTTGCAAGCTGGGTTGACCAGGAATATCTGTGGGCAAATGATTGATTGTGTTCACGTGCTCTTCTGAGAGCTATGATCAGCTTCCAGATTGATAAGAAGGAAAAAGCACTGTCCTGTTAATTTTGAGTCTGTTGTAAAGTCAAAAATGTAATTGAAGTCAAGCACACCCTGGAAGTAGGAAGTACGTCTTAAGGCTTCTGAAGGGCTATTAAAGGGTCAATAAAGAGGTTTTTGCTCTAAGGTTGTGCTTCAACTAAATGGTTTGCCTCCTAAAAGAAATGAAAGGTGTGCTGCCCTAAATAGACAACAAATGGTTCCTTGAGACCTTCATGGAAGAATTAATTTCTTTTTTCTTACGTAGCAAAGCCTTGAAACAATTTTATTTTATTTTTAAAATATTTAATAGTGTTATTCTTCAAAGACTGCCATGGCAATGGTGAGGGGAAGAATGGTCAAAGGGTCAAGAGATACTAAACTTTAAAGGAAATTACAATTTTTGGTAATTCTCGTAGCAACAAAGGAGTAATGAATACTGGTGAAGAGGCAGAGGGGTGGAGGATGTTGGTGTGCACTCAGAGCGGTGTCACTAAGCTGTGCTGTGACATTAGGCTGGTCATTCTGAGAGCTCAGCTCTCTTACTTTCCAATTATATGTTTTCAGAAAATATTACTTATTTAGAGCAGCCCTGGGAACCTAACTAATGCTCTGTGCTTGGGTGGG
Organism: Aegithalos caudatus; assembly: GCA_013389925.1. Classification (NCBI taxonomy): domain Eukaryota; kingdom Metazoa; phylum Chordata; class Aves; order Passeriformes; family Aegithalidae; genus Aegithalos; species Aegithalos caudatus. The sequence continues at coordinate 11,615 of WEIU01023871.1, forward strand.
CTTTTATGCATTTGTGAGATCATTTTTGGTTTGTGTCCATGGAAGATCTCTGCCCAGAGGTGGGCCATCAGAGCAGGAGATCAGCTGGACTGCCATCATTGACATCCTTGGAGGTGGAGCCCTTGTTCTCAAGCCCTTGTTCTTTCCATGATGGACAGCAGCTGCTCTATTTTTTTTTGGTCCCAATCCTGTGATTTGTTCCTTTATAAAGAACACATGAGCTCCTGGAAACAGAGGGAGACTATTTCCCCGCAGGAGGTGCTTATGAAAGAATAAACCCAGGAGGGCTTTTCTTTGTCACTTTAGCTTGCCTGCTGTTGTTGGTGCAGTTGAAGAGGCTGTAGGAAAGGGAAAGCAAGGGGGTCACTAGTGCTTTGGGAATGCAGCTGGGAGCCCTCAGCTCAGGTGAATGAGGAAAGGTGTTGCTATGTGGAGCAGCATGTTCATCAGCCTTGCAGAACAGAGAAGATGAAGCACGGTTTGCCTCCACTTGGAACATTAATCCAGTAGTGTAGATGTTCCTGAAAAATAGTAATAAGCAGGAGGAGAGTTGAATACAGACTTTTTTCTTTTGGTCCCTCTTACATGTTTCTTCAGCTCTTCAGTTTAGAGAATTGTGGTTCTGTTTGTGTTTGTTAATGCCAAATCAAATGGAATTTGTTTCTTGATGAAGGCTGTGAGTCACTATGTTTTTGCAGGCAATCTCCCAGGATTTCAGACCACACATAAATTACTGCACAAGCTGTAGATGTTCAATTAACATGAATTCATTGCTCCTTGCTAGTGCAGCTTATCAAACAATGCTCAGCATTAATCTCAAAGTGGATTTAGTTGGTAAATTTAGTATAGACAATAATTTTAAGGTAAAGAACAAACTTTTGTACTCCAGCCTTTTTACCTTTGTCTCTACTGGCATGAAAAACTTTCAGCTGTTGTTTAAAAATTGCAGGGATTGTTGTTCTGAATGTTTTCACCAATTTTTTGTTACATTGAAAAAACAATATATAAACAAAGTATGCTGTACATTCTCTGAGTTTACTATACCATTTGATTAAGTTTGAGTGCATAATAGCATCTAAATTAAAAAGAGAGCAAAAATATAGGAACAGCCTTAGCAATGGGTTCTATATCTCATGAGAGGTTTCTTGTGCTGATACTAAGTCAGGGAAAGAATGCAAGAAAAAATCCTTATGTTGCTTATGTGTTGTTTGTGAAAGAACAGAAAACAGAGTTTGAAGAAATAATTACTCGAGAGGGTTGAATAGGTGCAAGCGGTGAGTAGGAATAAAAGGTATCATCTATTGTGGTGGGAAAATGCTTTAAAGAACTAGAAAGAAACTAAAAAAATGTGATTGAAACGGAAGTCAAGAAGGGCTTTTACTAGTTTAATATATACTACTGTCATATTTCTCTACTTTTTATATAACAGATTGCTATGCAGAGATAGCAATCTCTGTTCAATGCTTTGGCATGATAACCTGGCCTCTTTCATTCTGGTTTGTTATGTTACATCAGTGTTGGGAGCATGTGTGTGCATGGAGTGCCAGCATCCATCCCATGCCACTAATCCCATCCATAAGGCATCCAATGCCTTATTTGCCTGTGGATGGACTGAAGAAATGACCCTTGCAATTGCTTGTTGATCAGCAAACAAAATGCCTGCTGGAGAAGGCATTGTATTAGCTTTGATTAGGTGTTGGGGACTCTGGAGAAAATCACTGTATTACCAGGTTGAAAGAAATGACCATAGAATAAAATACACATGGGAAGAAGATGGAGAATTACTATCCCTGTATTTAAACCTGCCTTATCTGTCTGTGGTTAAGACTTGGCAAACAAATGGTAATGCAGAACTAAGCAGCTACACTTAAAAGTCAGATTTCTTCTCTATCTATAGAAACCTTTGCCAGCCACATAAATACTGAAAAATTCACAAGTTGATAATTCATGCCTGAATTTCCTGTTTATGCTAAATTTGTGTTTATTTATCCTTCGGATAAATAGAACACAAAATCGCTCTTCAAAGTATATTGGTAAGGGCTGGCAGTGCTTAGAATTCCAAAATTTGATTAAAAAAACATGTGCTGATACTTCTATGGTGTGCTTAAAATTTTTTTTTGTTCTTCATAAAAAGTTACGACTAAACTTGCAAAGGCACAAGCCCATCACTGAACAGGAAAAAAAAAAAGTTAGATGGTATTATGTGTACTTCTGGTGTGTTTTGTTAAATATTTGAGAACCTCTTAGAAGACGACGGTGACAAACATGTTTTGTGTTGGGCAGTTGTTTCATACTCTTTCTCACTGGTCTAATGTTAGCAGAAAAATTTTCTATAGCTCCTCCTTAAATATATTTTCCAGATCTGATTGGAAATCATTTTGTGCCAAGTAATTTGGCTAAAACATCTGTCTAATGGTTCCTTTTTTTTTTTTTTTTTTTTTCCCTTCAAATCCATACTAGGATGTTTTGAATAACTTGGGTTCCTGTGAGTTGGATGAAGATGACCTAATGCTTGACTTGGAGTTCCTGGAAGAGCAACATCACCATCGTTCTGGTAAGTCAGATAAATGCTGTCTGTCCTCAGTGAGGTATTGTCATTATGGAAATAGAAAGCAAATATGTTCAGTACAATTACTTGGAAATAAAAAGAAGTAATTTTCTTGGAAGGAGGAAAGTGGTATTCATTTTTTGGAGTTACTTCTAAATGTGTTTGTAATTAATCAGAAAAATGCAGTGTACACAGCACTTGCACTTCATATGGTCAGTTATGAAATGGAAGAGATTTTTACAGCTATGCAATTTCAGTACCAAGGGCAGACCCATCTGTTTTTCTAAATACCTAAATGACTGCTGCCTACCTCAGGCACTTAACAAAAGAGCATTGGTGGAATAATTGTAATCATTTTTTTTTGTGTGCCAGAATAATATCCTTCAAATAAAGAAGGTTTGGCTTGAAACATGAGTGTACCTTGATGGTTTCTCTCATGCTTGGTTAAAGCCTAGTTGCACTGCCTTGGTTAATAGCAATAAACTAATGATATATACTGTATTTACTACCATTTTATAATAGGATTGTGCAAAGTAAGTTGTGAGACCTGCAGTGAGGAATGCTATATTTCCTTTAGCTGTTATGTGGGACAGTAAGGCCTTGTGTGTGAATAGAAATCCTGCTAACTCAGCAGGGTTTGGAGAGTCTTCACAGCTGTGTGGGACTTCTGCTTGATCCCAGGTAGAGTTCTGAGTTTGTACTTGGCTGTGATGTTCTATTCTGACAGTGCTGTGTGCTTAAGTAAGAGTAATTCTCACCTTCTCTTTGACCTGCTGTTCCCTGATCCCAGTTTCTCCATTCACCCACATAGGTGCCTGTAGTACACATTCTTGCAGATCCATGTGGAAGTGGGGTTTTTAAGACATGTGCTCGCTGGTGTGGACCGTCTTCAGTTCTGGTCCTTTCTTAGATGCAAATTTAGCAATGGTTACAGATAAACTGCTTGAATTGTGCTCCTGATGGATATTTTCTGTGTATGATTATTCTGTGAATATATCTGAATTATCTCTGTATCTCTATGATAATTCTGTTTAACCATTGTACCATTCTTTTTAAACCTGTTTGCTTATCTGCTTTTAGGATGAAACATCTATTTTCTTTGGTAGAGAATATGGAGGGTTGCAGCAGTAGCATATACATGATCATAGTTTTCTAAGTTATTGGAAGCTGGGATGCAATAAATGAACTACACAGAAAAGGCCCTTTCTAACCCACTTGGAATAGTGCTATGAACTGTTTATAGAAAGTTAAATGATGGGTAAAGAAATGTGCTTTCATAAAACTTCAAAAACAAACATTACATTTTTTAAGAAATCATATGGGGTTCAGATTTATTTATTCCCTGGATTGGTTGGAAATGAATTAACTGGCAGAACTGTTTTCCATAAATAAAATTCCCTAATGTGTTGCACTTTGCCTGACCTTTGTTTTCCCTCTTTTTTTACAAATCACTGAATTAACAGTGAAAGAAAAGTTGTGTCCAATATATGATTGCAAAGATTTTGTAGCAGCTTCTAGAACAGCTAAAATAATGTCTGAATGACATACTTGATAGAGAAGTAATTAGGATGGAGATGTGATATGACACATAATCTTCCTGCTCTTGGCTCATTATCCAGAGCAAATGAGATGCTTTTAAAGCAGAGATCTACATTATCCTCTGAAGAATGGTGACCATTTCTATTCTGAGCAATAACGTAGAGACACACACTGCAGTTTAACATTGTCTTTAAACACAGATATGTTTATTTTAGTAATATTTTCTTTTTGGTATTATTTGTTTGGTGGTGAATCTAGCTGCAAAAAATTTAGGATTTCCCTGTCACTGTGTTTTTAAGTCACTGGAAGAAAGATTGGGAAGGATAGAGCCACAGTACGGGGTTAACTCAGTTTCACCAAATAAAGCTTATGTCTTTATAATGCATGAAAATCCAGAACAAAATGATTGTCGTTGTAAGTTGTAATTTTCTTTAAGACATTGTGGTAGTATATGCTTGATATATGCTTGACTTTTAGTGATTTAGCATTTGAATAGCACTGAAGTCCATAAAGGCCTTGAACTAGATATTGACATCAAGACACTTTTAAAAAATTCCTTTTCTGATTCTTCTGTTAAGTTGTGGTCAACTTCCAGGATTAAGACTTTTCAACAAAAATTCTTTTCAGTNTTTTTTTTTTAATCTATATTCATACCTAAATAGAGTTGTAAATTTCTTCAATTAAATTATATTATCAAATATTTTTGATGAAATTTTTTCTAGAGGCACCAGAATACAGAAATGATCAAGTAATCCCGTTCAAGACATACTGTTAATTTAATGCAGAGCTTTACACTTTATAATAAACTCAACAGACTGAAGTTGATCATATTTCTGGGCATGCACATAGAAGCTCTTTCAGGTAATAGGGAGGCCATGTATGTTTTTTAAAGATTTTTAATTCTGCCTGCTTCAGAAAGAAGACAGCAGATTGCACATGGTGGATGAGCCAGTACTGTTACTGTAGAATATGTTATTCTGATGGAATTTTGAATGAAAACAGAGGACTGTTCAATTCTTCAAGTATGTGACTGCCTGAAAAGTAGATGATTTTCTGTAATTTTTGCTGGTTGCAGGTTTGTTGAACTCTTGGTAAAGGCTTCTTTAAAATGATGGTAGGTCTACTTAGGACTCACTTCAGTAAAGTTCAGTCAAGGCAATTGAAGACTTCCAGATTTGTGAGCCTCCTTTAGTTAGAGGTTAAACAGATGTGGTGTCTCTTCTGTAGAAGATTCAACCCTACGTTATGTCACTTTTACATATTTATTGTATTTTACTGCAATATTTGTTTACCTTCCTAACAAGTTCCTCATGTTTCTCTAATACTTGCAGGGGATCAGTGTATCTGACATGCACTCGTGTGCCATACTGAAGTCAACTGAGAGTTAATGCATGTGTTCCTAGTCTGTTATCAAAATAAAGGTGTTCATGAGTATAAAAATACTGCACAAAAGGCTGTTTTTTAAATGGAAACATTAATATTATGCTCTTCTGGAAGTCAAAGGTATTTGCAGTACAGTAAAAATCCTGCTGATGTTCTATGTACTGGTGCTGATTACAGCACTTACTTGGTTAAAGCCATCCATCCTTAGAGCCATATTGCCATTCACTTGTGCCCCAATTAGATCTTGATAAACAAATCTGTGGGGAATTACTATGGATAGAAATGTCCCAAGAGAAGCTCTGTTCAGTATTTTAACAAATAGATTGAAATATGAAGAGGTATAAGGGGAAAGTTATTCAGTTCTTTCTTCAGTTTGTTACAGAGGGATAACTAAGGAATAGCTAGGAATAACTGTTCTTTTAAAGGCTATGAAAATTTCTAATGACAAATTACCTTAATTCAAGGGCTAACATAACATTTCTAGCTTGAATAGCAAAAATTATGCCTTGGTGAGGAGGCTGTATACATCAAGCTGTGTTATTTATACATAACAATTCGGAAGGGTACTCCCCCAGTTAATAAACACTGTTGATGACCTGAAAACCAGCAAATCGATCAATTCTCTTAAATGCCATTAGGAGCTCCAGTTTTTTAGAGATTTGTTAAAGACACGATTTAGAATAGTTTCTGCTTTTAGCTGCTCTAGTTTTAAAGAACAGTGTTAGTGTGAGGATATGTCTCCGACTTTGTACTGAAGCTTACAATATAGTACTAATTTAACAAAATAATTGAATTGTATTGATCTACCATTGTTTTAGTGACCATTTGTGAATACAAATTAAGATTATGTTGGAAAGCTTTCTGTGAGAATTTGCTATTAAGGAGTTTTCAAGAGGAGCTACAAGCCAGTTGGTAGGAAAGGAGAGGTTCCAGAAAGTGGTATGCTGTGTTAATTAAAATATAGAGATACAAAGGAGAAAAAGATCTGTTACCTCTTTTGTTGCTTGTGGTGGTTTTTATTTATTTATTATTCCACTAATTTTTTACTTGTGGTTTTGTTCTGTCCTCTCAGCTTTTCCCTAATGAGCTGATTGCCCTCCAGCAGCATCCTCATGAAATGAGGTTCCTGCAAAAAGGTGCTATAAATCCTTTTGAGTACTAGTGAATTAAATAATATCCCTAACTTTTTCTCTAACCATACAACAGAAAATAAGGAGACACCTACAAACCTCAGGCAGATACTTCTACTTTATACGTAGTTGTCTGCACTGTGCTGGTCTGGGCACAGCTTTAGAAGTCTGGAATTTCCTCATTTAAGGCTTTGTCTCCATTATGGAGTTTAGTGCTTTAATTTACTACTTTTACTTCTGTTTTAAGGGCTGCATTGTCGAGATAAAGAGTGTAGGACGGAGACATTTTATTATCCCACCTAACACAATTACTTTGAAATTTAATAAAATAATATTTATATAGTACTTGGTGAGTGCAGAACGCTACTGCATACAAATTCAAAATATTAATCAATGTGATTTGCGGAGAGTTTTGCATACTGTTCTTAAAGCTGGAATTCTTAAAATGAGGCATAATATGACATACATGATGAGTCCTAAGGGTGCCTTTTTATTAATTTGAGTAAATTAGACTTTTAAAATATGCTGCAGCTTTGATTTCCGGTTGTAAAATAATGAAGTCAGTGGCTTCTATAGTAGGAAATCATTGCAGGTTTATTGAAAGTGACAGCATTAATTTGACCTCATTCATTTTCTTCTTCCCTTGTGAAACACGATGTATTTGATTCCAAGTATTGATTAGTCAAATGCATGAGGAAGATCTTTGCATTCAGTGATAGAAGCAGTGGGGAATTTATTCAAGTAATTCACATTAATGTGCGTGAGTTGTGTGCTGGTGTTGTCCCACAGCCTGTTGAAAACCAAATGGTTTTATGCGGTTGGTGTTATTAAATCAGGACTGCAGTAAATAGACTTTTCTGAAAGTTCAAGAAAGCACAGCTGTCCAAGGGCTTTGCTCATTCTTTAAGTGTTTGCCGTGGGTGACATAAAACAGGTGCCCTGCATCCTCCTACAAAGATGTGTGAGTGCAGCTGGGATTTGCAGCCAGTGGTGGGCTGAAAGTTGGGGGACTGCTCCTGGTGCTGAATATTAAGCACTTGCTCCTGTCTCTACCCCATCAGGCTCCACACTACACAGTGACTATTCATGGGTCCGATATTGATTAGCTGTGTACCCGTACTGGCCTGTGCATCCATCATGTTGCTGCTGGAATGCTTGCTGAATAGTTTTGAATAATGTAGCTTGCTAAAATTTTTAGGAGAGATTTATCTTCGGCCGGTGCTTTAGCCGTTTTGGATTAAATGCCTCAGCCTCAGCTGAAAAGTGGTGACCCGGTGTACACATGAAGCATAGTTACTTCACACAGCATATTTCAGAAATGAAACTATTTATTTGCTGGGGGGAAAAAAGTGGAAGTATGAAATTTTATGTGAATATAAACTTTATATTCCATCAAAATCCATCAGATTATTATTTGGCTCTTAAAAAAAAAGCACTTTCAGAGATGGAGCACATTTTGATCAAACCCAAGTTAAGACCATGTCTGTTAGAAGCATTTCAGGTGTGTTCTTAACTCTGTGGTAATACATGTTTTGGTTCTTGCTCAAGGTTCATGAATGAAATGACAGATTAGAGCATGGGTTTTGCAGACTTGACAGGAAGGCAGAAAAGGTTTTGCGATGGAGACACGTTGTATACGTCAAATTAGTCATTCATTATATCAGAATATAGTCTTTTATTAAAATCACTGCATTAGATATTAGCAACCTCACCAACAAAAGCACAATGTACTTGTGTTTTCAGGACGCAAAAGTCTGGCATTTGCATTGTATTTCTTTTAAATCGAGCTAGCCTGCAGATCAATTGCCATCAGTACCCAGCCAAACTAAATTGTTGGTGTAATGACCCAGAGATATTAATTAGGTAGTTGCTGAGGTATTCTGAATGTGATGAATAAACTGTGTGAAAATTCTGCGGTGAGGTTGGAGTTCCTCCTGTGTCTTATTAATTCCATGTATTAATTATTTTTATTAATTTTTTAGTAGGCGGTAGGAGTGCTGAGCTGTGATGAAACTCCTTTGGTCTTTTGGTGAGTTTTTTTTGACCAGGAGTTTGTCAGTGCAAGGAAAGCAAGTTTTTCAAAGGTTTTAATTTGCTTTTAAATAGATAATAGGAAAAAAAAAACCCTAACGATGCATTTTTATCAAACAGTTGCTTAGAACTAGAGCAGAAATACCTAAGTAATTTGAATGTATTGCTTTGCTCATGAATGTGTTGTTGGCAGCAGATTATGTTTCTGTGTGTACAAACAATGACCTTGTTTTGGTTTTTAATTGGAACTGGACACTCAGCTCCTTGAGCACTTCTGAAACCCTTGTCATTGCCAAATACCATCTTTTAGAGTTGTATGTGTTACAGATCAGGCTAAACCAGAGCAGCATTTCTTTAGAGTTCTGTTTGGAATGTGTAATAGCAGTTTGATTTATACTTAAAGGTTTTGAACAGAATAAAGACTGTGACAGTAAAGTAATGGAGGACTCTGTGTCTCTGCCAAAGAGCAGGTTTAAAGATTATTTAGCTAACTAGCATCTTGCCCTGTCACTACAAATTTTGGATAATAAGGTAATAAAAAAGTAAGCAGTACTAATAATGAACCAAACAAAAAGTGATGTGTGACTTCACAACATTAATTCTAGCAATATACACATATCTTAACACCAATTAAAAGGGAAAGTTCGTGCTAGTTTTCAGTTTGGCAAGAGAAAATGTCTTGCTGAATAAATGCCTGCAATTCCTCCATCAGAGTTCTTGTGCAGAAAGGAGAGCATCACGATGTTGCCAGCCTGGTTTCACACATTTATCTGAATTCCAGCATGGATTTGAAGTAGGGAGTGGAAAGTCACATGCCACTAGTTTCCATATATCTAGAAAAAATTATAACAGGGTTTTTTTTTTTTATATTTTCAGGATGACCTTCTAAGCAGCACATTTTCCCCTGAAGCGTTGTTTAAAGAATATTACGCAGTAGTGGAATAACTTAAGTTCTCCAGGGAATGAAATAAAACTTGGCATCTTCTAAACTCTCCTATCCACCATCTACAGGTTCTGAAAGAGCACTGACCATGGAGGAAAGGGATTTTTGCAGGGTTTGCAAGAGTGTGAAAGTATGTGGCAGTATCAAATAAAAAGGGCATATTTGTGTAAGTTGCAAATAACCAATGCACTCCTGTGGCTAGGCCTGCTTTAGGACTCTGTGAGTGTAAGCTGTTGAGAGCAAGGAGAAGAAGAAATAGTGACATTAGTATTAAATGTGAATGGAACTAGTTAGAAATCAGGCTAATCTAAGGTTAGTCTTCCAGCATCCTGGAGAAACCTGGTCCATACTTTGTAAAAGAAATACTGGCTTGAGAGCCCTGTTTCTGTTCCCTTATTTATGTAAATGAGTGGTGCAATCTTATTTCAATTTTAATTGATAAAAACAAAGCACAACCTAGAACTGCTACCAAATTAATTTTATCCTAAATCTCTTTCAATGTATTTTAGTTTAAAAGTTGAGTTGTAACCAAGTCTAGATGATGAACAACAGGAAGCATGTAAGACTATCTTCTAGCTATGCTTTCCACAGAATATATTTAAAACATGTCTGGGATCTAGATAGTGTGTCTGTGCTGTGTGTTCTCGGTGAATCAAGGAAAATACTCAGTTTCCTGAGTAAACTGGTGTTTTTAGCTCTTTGGTTTGGTCTGAAGAGTGGTCAAGGACTGATACATTCAAATGGTGTGTGAATGTTAGATTCCTATCTGACTGTTACAAATTTTATTAGTGACAAGTACTTGTAAATACAACTCAGTTAAGTGGAGCAGTATCACAGAGCATCACATTATAGTTTAGATACCAAGAGCTTTTTTTCATTAATGGACAAGAAGGGGAAAAGAGCACAGTGGTGAACTTCAGGATCAATAAAGAATACTTTAGAGTGAGTTGCATTTGTATGGTTATCACAAAACAATCATATTCACTGTCTGTATCTCAATTTCCTGCTCTTTCATAATTATAGTATGACATTTAGTTACAAATGCTTATTCATATTGGTATGCTCAACCAGCATTTACTGAAAGAACCAGGATGCTAATTAAATTAGGCGGATTGCTTTTCTTCATTCCTTTGATTTTATACATACATTGAGATGAAACATCATCTTTAATAGTAACTGCAGGCAAAAAATAAATGCAATAATAAACATTATGACAAATCAAAGCATAGTGTCCTATTTAAAGCAATTCTACACTTGTAGATGGCAAAGTTTAAGGAGGATGCCAGATGCTGCTTTTCTCTCCTGCTTTGTAAATTTACAAAGATCTGGACTGGATGTCTTGCTAAAATGAAAATGTGATGATAACTTCAGAGGAGTATGCTCTGTCTTCTCTCTTTTGTGAGAGATTTAGGGAGTAAGGGAAATTATTATGAGCTTATAATTATTTTATAGAACAGCCATAACTCTCTTTATATAAAAACAGTTTCTCCTTCTATACAACTTCTGCAGCGATCCTACTTCAAGGTCAGACTGAAACTATATGTGAGTTAGTGATAGCTTTTGACCTTTTGAAATATTTATCTCTAGGATCATTGTAGCTTCACTCTTAAGTAAAGAAAGAAATTGTAGTCTGATAGTTAAAACTTGAGAGTAGATCTCCTGGGTTGAGCTGGATTCTCTGATGCCCATTTCCAGCGGTACCGTGGACTTGTCACTTAATTTACTTGTAGTACGTAAGTACTACATAAGTACTCCAGTAGTCATGGGGGTTTGGCATTAAAGTCTGAGAGATACTCATGATACCAATGGGATGGAGCTGCAGTAATAACTAGAGTCATTTGAGTCTTTAGAGGCCAATTATGTTCTGGTTTGTGCCTCTTGTGTCATTCCAGGATGTGGAGCAGACACTGTTAGACACTGTTAGTTAACAGCAGATTGCTGTTACTGGTGCATCCCCTACTGTTACTGCTCCTATGATTTTTTTTATTTCCTTCTGCAGGAAAAATGCCAAAGAAAACCACAAGTTTCTTTATATAACAGGAGGAAAAAATATTGCAAAGACCTAGCATGCTAATCAACTAAAGCCTGGGCTCAAATATAAATTACTTTTTAAATCTTTCCAAAAATCCATCATTATTCAAAGATTGAGTGCTGTACTGTTTGAAATATTAGACAACTTTATTTTTGTATGTCTTTACCTGAATCTCTTGTGATGAGAGAGCCTGTTGTCCCTTCTTTTGTTCCTGTGAGTGTTCTGTCAAATCAATTGTATTGTTTGGATTTTGTTGAATTTTATGTATGTTTTAACCTCCATCTTCCCTTAAGGGGAAGGAATTCAGAAATAAATGCTGTGCAGGTAGTAAACCCTGAGATTTATTGGAGTTTAGGTTCAACTTTAGGACAGGGGATCAATAGCAAATGCTTTGGAGGTTGTTTGGTGGTAGAGGGTCTTCCTGAGACCTGAGAATGTTTTGTCCTCTCGGGGACTCCTAGAAGAAGACTGTGCTTTTGCTTTGCATGGCCTAGCTAGTTTTCTGCAGTAAGAAGGACATTCTACACCTTTCTTTGCCAAGGGAACAAATTGAGATAAACTCTAAAAGGTAACCTTGAAGAAATTTTCCAGTTGTACCTTCTGTACTTGGGCTTGTGTTAGGAGTATTCCATCTGACCCAAAGGGAATAATGACCAGCGCTCTCCTTATAACATTTCAATTCTCAAAATTCTTCCGTGCAACCCTTACTGTAGGGAACAGCTCTACAATGAAAGTTTGTCCAAGCAGTTTGCCTGCCACTGGTCCAGTAGCTTCACCAAAGGACACAATGCATTCCTTGTGCCTGCTGAGGGTAACATCAGTGTTAGGGGTTTGGGGGCTCTTTTTCCCCTGTTCCCATAATGTTGTGATGTCTTTAGAAAACAGAGTCTGTTTCCAGTTAAGATGTAAAGGAAAGTGTGGTTGCAGTGGGAAGTATTCCGAATGCACTTTCAAGAACAAGTGTCCTGTTGCAGGATGGGTGACACATACATGCATGGATCTGCAAATGGCAAGTCATGCACAACACTCTGCAGTGTTACTGAATCTATTGCTATACCTATAATTTTCCTTTGTTTTGTTTTTGGACAAGGAACTAAGCATTTATGAGTTTGATATTTGAGGAGTTGCTGAACCATACACTAAAAAATGGCTGTGAAAAGTTGATTACTGGAGACACTGGCTGCATGCAGCATCCCTCAGCCCACGATGCTCTGTGTGTATATGCTTAAAATAGTCTTTAGTCTGTACCTAAGGACTGGTGTGTACACAAGTGTGAAACACACCTGACACACCAAAGGCATTCCTCCGGGCTATTTCAGTGTTTAAAATGCTTTAGTTCCTTACATCCAGCTTTTGATAGTGATGCTTGTTTGTAACACAGTGACTGCTGAATCTGGAATGGTGAGAAATGAAACAGAAATTTGATGGTAAATAAGTGTAGTGCTTTTGGTTGCAGGATGGATAATGTGCTCATTTTCTCTTCACTTTCTAAACATTTCCAGCCCTGCAAACACAGTTCACATATGTTTTAGGAGAAAAGGATTACAGCAATGTCTTTGCAAAGTCTAAGGAAACCAGAGAGGCCCTAGGGCCTGAGAAATTGTTCTGAAAAAAAAGTTGGTAGTAAATTTCTTTTTATTGTAATAAATTGATTTTGCTGACTGTCAAAAGCCCAGCCATTATGATTAACCTGTTGAAGATCTTCCTGACTTGACCAATTTTTTTCCTCACAGAGGTTTTTCTAAATAAAAAAGCAATTTACTATAAAAATATACTTATTTGGAGGTTGAAAAACAGGAAGTAGATGAAATGATAGCACAACTGTGTTGTAATACTATTTTTGTGCTTTTTCCCAAAGCTGTTAATTCCACAGAAAATAGTTTTGACAAGTCTCTAATATTGCTAATACGTTTTCTTCTTTGCTAAAACATGAAGCAACTCTATTTCTAAGGTTCAATTTCATTGTTCCCAGCTTAATCTTTAATTTGTTTGACTCATTTGGAGATTTTTGCAGGATTGGGGGTTCAGGAAAAAGTATTCTTTATGCTCCTTAATATAACATTACTGATGTCATGTACTTGTAAACTATGGAGTTTAAGTTAGAATGATATAAATACATTATTTAACAGTCTTATTGTCAGCATGTGTTGGATTAAATGCAAATAGCTCCTGGTTCTGAGCATATTCAGTCAAACCCCTCACTTTGCAAATACAACAGACTTTTATTCACAGATGGGCTGTGCAGGGCTGTGGGGAGTTATATGGAGAAACTGTTGGCTGTGTCATTGAGCAACTGAAGAGGTGGGTTTGGCTGTGGGATGAGGTTGACTAGACAAAAGCCATCACCTTGCACAGAATTTTTGTGGAAACTCACGCTGTGATCCTTTGACACTGAGTTAACACAGGTAGTAAGGAGTAGGGATAGGCAGAAAAGAGAAAATAAATGAATAGAGGTAAGAAGGAAAACTGGTATGGAAAAATCTTACCTTTAGCTTCTGGGGAAAAGAACATGCTTTGTAATGAATTTTCTCTAAGCAGCATTCAGAATGATGTATGACAAGCAGCTTAAAAGAATTTTTCAAACTCACCCAGAAGTAATTTTTTGTTCCTCTCCTCTGAAAAGAAATCAAGAGGTTGAAAGAAACCCAGGTGGTTTGTGTTTTCCAGGCTGCAGGGGCCATGAGCAAGGGATCTCTCCCCTCATCCCCAAGGCAAACACAGGGAGTGATGGAGACCTGTGTTAGCTGGTACATCCAGTTTCACAACAGCCCACTCTCTTATCTCATCTGCACCAAAAACTCTTGAGGATCTCTTCCCTTGGAACAATGAGCTGTTGAATCAGCTCAGTGGTATGTGCAAGATGAGTTGCAAAGGATACGCAGCAAGGCCAGAGGAGATGACTGGAATGACTGCACTTTATCCAGAGGGAGGAGTGTTGTTATTTCCCTTTCTTTTGAATTGTAGGTGAAGAAAGACACTTCCAGTTGTTTCACTTTCTTCTTAACTAGAAGCGGTTGTTTTGCTTCCCCTTCCACAGTCACATTTAACACATCTTTTCCTCTCTTACCTGCCAAGCTTTTTGGACTTTGCTGAAATGCAGGAGCCTGTGTTATCTAAGATGGCACTTGGATTTGTTATGATTACAGCATTATAAAATCAGTTACCACTTTTGAAAATTCAGCACATTTTGGAGTTGTCGTGCAAAAAAAGCCCATTACTTCTTTGTCTCTAGTCATTCTCTTGGCCTAATTCTGTTTGCTTTCTTTTAAAGAATTGTGGTTTGATGGGCTTTTTTCTACTGTACATTCTTGTCCAAATCTAATATTGAGGAGTGGGATGCAGACAGCCTCTATATTTTGTGTATTTTCAACGTTTGATTAGTTCTTGATTTCAGTTAAGTTTTTTCAGGTGACAGTAATATTTGAAACTGTAGATCAAAGATGGTAAGTTCTGCTTGCTTTCAGGCTTAAAAGTCCAGACAGCTGAGATCAGTTTTGACAGATTTTTGTATCTATAATAATGAAGAATTCTGTCTCCCAACAGACTGTAGATGAAAAATAGAATTACCATGATTATTTAATAATGCTTGTTGTATTTATAAATTACAGTTTAGGCATTCTGGAGTCATCAGAAGTCCTTGGAGATTAGAGTACTTTCTAATTACCTGTGGGAATAAATTGTCCCTATACTTATTGCTGCAAAAGCATATTTGAAATTCTGATATTTTCATCAGGGCTTAGGGTCATCGCATTTACTGTTCTGTTCAGCTTCCTATCTATATGAAGGATGATTCAGCATGTTTTACATTTACCACTTATCCGTTCGATCTATATTTTTAGAGTTTATTATAGATTCAAATTTTTTTCTATGTCTTCACTCATTTGTATGAACACACATTCTCTGCTTTTGGGGAAAAACATGACTAGTGTATCAATGATTTCTGAAAAAAAACCATGTTTTTCCTTTGGGAA
>WEIU01023872.1:15681-28190 GCA_013389925.1 Aegithalos caudatus
GCTCCCAAAATTGAGTGACAGCCCTGGGATTGTGGCTGTGGGCTTTGGATAGAAGTGTGTGATAGCACAGGGTGCAAAACTCAGAGCTGGAGGGTTTAGAATACAGGAATAGAGAGAAAGCAAGGGGGAGGTGTTAGGGCTGAGGCTGAGCCCTTCTTTTTCACCTTCTTCTCCATGGGCTGGGTGGGGTTTGGGAATTGGGTAGAAAAGTCCTCATTGTGGGCCAGGGGTGGTTGTTATTGGGTTAAAAGTCAAAATAATTTAGGTGTCATTTTAGAATTGGGCAGTTTGTGCTTAAAAGGCCTTGTAGAGAGACAGAGACAGAGCCATTTTTCACTTTGTTATCTGGAACTCACAGCTTGTGAGGGTGTAACATGGATAAGAATTAATAAATACCTGATCAGAAAGATGAAATAATGTCTGGCTCATTTAATTCCAACTCTGCCAGAAAAGAAGATAAAATGTAACAGAGGCTGGGAGCTGATATTGAATTTATCCCACACACCCAACAGGGATGAAGCATTTCTGGTTTCAGAAACCCCCAGTTTGAGGCAATTCCCTGCAATTTGAACATCCACACTGAGAAATCCAACTTTACCCAGGGCACCTGACAGGATCCCATCATGGACAGCACAAATTCAGGGAACAGAGTCAGGGAATTCTGGAATCAGTCAGGCTGGGAAAAGCCTCCTACCTCCTCTTGTGGGAATATCTGGAACAAGGGCACATTCCTCAGAAATGCCTTGGAACTGGACAAATCCATTTAATTACAATTTATACTCTGAGATTAAGAGCTCTGCGAACCATAAAATTTTGGACAAATCCTTTCTCCAAGGATGCATCTGAAAAATCAGAATGAGGCTGACTCAGGTGTTTAGGAACTTAATTTTCCCATTTAAATATTTGATACTAAAATAATAATAATAATAATAATAATAATAATAATAATAATAATAATAATAATAATAATAATAGTTGTTATTATTTTCATATTAGATATTTAAATACCATTGAATCAAGTTTTTCCATCTCACTCTTCTGGTTTTGCTGCTTCTGGCCCCACTGAAAAGAGCTGGTACAGAATTTTCTATAAGCACACTTAGACATAAAATACAACAATAATAATAATAACAATAAATATCCATTCATTAGCATCCATTTGGTTCTGCATTCCAGAGGAAAATGGGGATTGCCAGTGAATTATCCTGTCTCTTTCAGGAACATTCACTGGGTGCTTTGTTTAAAATCTGGCAGTGAAATCCTTCCCATGAATTAACTTTTGTCCAAATCATGCCATTAATTCAATTTCTGTATCATTTAGATGGGATATTCCATTATATCCCTCACTCACATTGGGTTTTTCAGGAAGGACAGCTCCTCTTGGGAACTTCCCAAACATCCACAGGGCAGATTCCATATCACTACACCAAAACCACACAGAAGCAAGAAAAGGATGAAAGCAAATGTGCAAAATTTATTATGTTCTTCAATGAACACAGGGATAGGAAATTTATAAAATTAGGTAATATCTTCAAAATTAAAAAATAAAAAGGATATATAAACACCAAGAGTTCCTAGTTAGAACGAAATCCAGCAGCAGGGATGCTCAAACCCAGCTGACTCCAGAGCAGTTTCTTCATAAAAAAATAAGGTACTTAAAAACAAAAAAAATACTCTGGAAGACAGTGGAGTCAGCATGGAAAACATGGAATATGGCAACTGAAATGTTACTGCAGCACATCCTGAGCATTCCTCCAGAGAAAAGTCAGTTGGCAAAACAGGACCAAGCAGGGGAAGCCCTGAGTGCCAAGCTCAGCCCTCTGCTAAAGGCGTTTCCCAAATCCCACTGCTAATTCCAGAATGAGTTTGGAGAGACCCCAAAGCTCATCCCATGGCAGGGACACCTCCCAGTGTCCCAGGCTGCTCCAAGGCCAGTGTCCAACCTGGCCTGGGGCATTCCAGGGACAGGGAGTGGGGCTTGGAACAAGCACTGGGAGCATCCCCGGGCACATCCATGAGGAACCCTGTGAGAAATCCCACCAGGAATCATCCCTGAGGAATCCCTGAGGAATCCCTGAGGAATCCCAGCCTCCTCAGTGCTGCTCCTTTAGGCCTGGCCCTGCTGAGCCCAGCTCAGTGCAGGGGCTGGCAGAGCAAGGGGAGCTTCCCCATGGATTTCCTCTGGCTCTGTAAACACTGGGAGCAGCTCCAGGGGGAGGAGCAGCTCTGCTGGAGCAGGGAGCTGCTGCTCACATCTCCAGCTTCAAGTAGGGAAGTGGCCAAAGCTGCTCCTGGAGCAGCCATCCCAGAGGTCACAGTGTCCCCTCAGGATCCCCAAGGTCCCCCAGAGCAGCTGGGGCTGCCCTCAGGGTCCCCAAGGTCACAATGTCCCCCTCAGGCTGGGACACTTCCATCACAAAGAGGTTTGAAGTGTTTGTGAAGGTGACAGTCCCCCTAAATGAGTTTTGTTTTCCCAAAGTTACACAATTTCCTTTTCCAGTGTTTCTTCGGATCCTTTGCTCCCAGAAGAGTTGTTGTCATTGGAATAATTCCCAGAGTCTCGACTGCTGTGTTTGGAATGTTTGTAGTCTGTAAAATCAATTTCATTTCCTTCTTCTGTGATCATGGATTCAATCACACAGCAATTTTCCACAGGTTCCTCTGCAGCTGCCAGGTAAGGGCTGCTCAGGGGTTGTGCTCCAAACCCCTGAGGACAGAAGCAGAAAGGAGAAGAGATGAACATTTATAAATAATAATCATATACTGATTTAAATAATTAAATACTAATTCTGCTTAACACCACAGTCACACAAATGTGAGTGATCAGATTCTTCCCTGTGAGGGTTTGGCAGGCCCTGGCCCAGGGTGCCCAGAGCAGCTGGGGCTGCCCCTGGATCCCTGGCAGTGCCCAAGGCCAGCTTGGACATTGGGGACAGCCTGGGACACTGGGAGCTGTCCCTGCCATGGCTGGGCTGGCACTGGGGGGCATTTGAGGTCCCTCCCAACCCAAACCAGTCTGGGGGGTTCCATGCTCATGTTGAGCAGCATCCTGTGGTTTTCTACCCTTACCACAGCACTTGTTTCCCTAAATTCAGCAACTCAGAATTAGGATCAAGTTCAGTTCACAGAATCCCCAAATCCCTGGGGCTGGCAGAGCCCTCCCAGCCCAGGCAGTGCCAGCTGTGCCCCATGGGCACCTTGTCCCCAGCCCAGAGCCCTGAGTGCCACCTCCAGGTGCCACCTGCAGGGATGGGCACTGCCAAGCTCCCTGGGCAGCCCCTGCCAAGGCCTGAGCCCCCTTTCCATGGGGAAATTCCTGCTGCTGGCCAAGCTGAGCCTCCCCTGGGCCAGCCTGAGCCCCTTCCCTCTCCTCCTGTCCCTGTTCCCTTTAAAAGATCCCAGCTCCCACCTCCCAGCTGCATTCCCAGAATCCAACACTAAAGGGTGACTCCAAGGTTTTATCTCAGCCCTTTTCCTGCTCTCAGTTGGCATCACCACAGAATTGCAAGGCTTCATCCATTACAGTGGAAAGGAATTCCAGGTATGAGGTTTCCAGACACATTTGAAACCATTTAATTCCTTTTTGCCCTTTTCATTCCAGAACAGGATCCCTGCCAAGCTGGAGGCTGGACAAAGGGCTGCAGAGCACTGATAAAACCTCTAAAATGAACCCTGCCTGACCCAGAACACATAAACATCTTTTTTTTTCCGTGCTATTTAAAGCTCATTCTCCTAAAAAGAAGCTGTGTAAGGAGAGAGGAGGCAGAGCTCACCTCGATGTTCAGGGGGGGCTGGCAGGAGGGGAAGAACACGTATTTGATTTTGTTGTAGGCGTGGTAGAACAGAAAAACAAGAGGGGTGGCCACCAGCAGGACAACCAGCAGGGCACCCGTGAAAATCCCAAAGATCATCAGAGGTAAAGGGGTTCCTAAAATTGGGAATAAAAACCAGTCAGTCAGGGGATGCAGAACCAGCAGAAATTAAAGCACAGCTCCAAATGTGCTGCAGAATTTAGCAAATAATTCAACATTTCCACATCAGCCAGCCATGGGCACCAGGGAAAACTGTGCCAGTATCTAAGATAATTCTGCCTTAAAGAAGCCACAAAATATTTTCTAAATACAAGAAATATCTTTAAAATTAAAAAAAAAATTAAAAGGATATATAAACACCAAGAGTTCCTATTTAGATTAGAACAAGCCTAATTAGAATCTCCAATGAAGGAAGAGACCTCCCAGATGACCCAGTCCCACCATCCCCCAGTTTTACAAATTGTGAGTTTTACAGTACTTTTAGTTAACAAATTTAAAAAGTCTCTTATTTTTTATAAGGTTTTAAAGTATAAACTGTTTAATTAAGAAATGACACTTAAATTATTTTTACTTTTAACTTAGTAACTAATTACTTGTGGCCTGCAATGTGGATTTTTTAATCTAATTATAAAATAACTATTTCATTATTTAGCTATTTATGAAGAAGAAGGTGAAAAAGAAGGATTAGTTTCTGCTTTATGTTATGATGAAAGAATGGAAGATTTTCACTCTGGGGTATAAAACATGGAAAAGAGAGGGCATGTCTTGAAGGCCCTGCTTGGATTTAGAGAGATGCATTGAAACAGCAGGATAAGGGGAAAAGTAATACCTAGGAAAATAGATTAAAATATTTATCTTATCCAGGTAAAAAGTAGCATTTGGTTCTTTTTAGGCTTGAGAGCAGTGGGGACCACAATATAAACGAGTAATAAATGAATCCTGAATGTGAGCATTGCTGTTATTACATGTTCTCAGCTTTAAGGCAGTTGGAGGAGTCAGAGATGTTCACAATGTCAATAAAATTTTATGTGGCCAATTATCTTCATGATTTTTTCTTCTGTTCTGAGTGAGTGCAGTCCCCTCACTCTCCCTTTGCACCAAGAGGAGCTTTCAGCCCTAAAAAATATGATTTTATCTCCTTGCTCTTCAGCACAGGAGATTCATTCCCAGCAGGACTAAATCTCAGGGATAAAACACCCCTGAAAATGTGGAATTTAGTGCTCCCTGCTCCCTGCCAAGACACAGGAGCAGGGAGTGAAGTTATTTCTGTGCTCAGGCAGTGCTGCAGGAGATTTTGGCTGGGAGGGGGTGCAGCTGCAGGGGGGGCCAGGCTGTGCCCACCTGCAGGGGTGTGGATGCATTCCTGCTGGCTGAAGGCACTGCTCTTGTTGTAGGGCTCAGAGAAGGCCTGCACTCTGACACAGTACAGGCTGGAGGGGGACACATCAGGGACTGTGGCCATGGTCTGCTTCACCTCCTTCTGCTTCACCTCCTCCTGGGGAAAAAGGGGAAAAAAAAAGGGGATCAGATCATCTGGACAGCACAGGAATCTCCAGCAGGTGAGAAGTGCAGGCTGTGATGGATGGATGGAGAAGGGATTCTGTGAAATGTCACACATTGCTGCAAGCCCACAGCCAGCAGGGCTGGAGGGACTTTCCAGCCCATCCAGTCCCTCCAGCACCACCTCCAGAAGCCTCTGGAACACTTCCAGGAATTGCAGCAGCTCCCTGGGCATCCAGGTTCAATACAATAAACAAACCACTCCCTTAGCTCCTTAACAAAACTCAGCAAACACCTCCTGGGCAAGAACCAAGTGCTGCCCCTGTTCTGAAATGTCACAATTCCAAGTTTCCAGGAAACTCCTTCCTGTTGCAGTTTGCTTCCTTCTCCCCTTTTACCAATTAATGTGAAATATTTTACTCTCAGAAGTATTGAAAGAACATGGAAAGAGCCATTAAAATGTGAGCTAAAAGCATGCAGGACTTCAGAGTTGGATGAACATTGCACACAGGCACATCCATGGAAATTGAGATTTTAACCATCATTGGGAGACAAAAGTCACAGTGATCAGATTTCTAAAAGAGTTACATAAAAATCTCAACCACTGGGTGATAAAAGTCACAGTGATCATGTTTTTGAGAGAATCTTTCAGAAAAAAAAACCCAATTAACTGAGTTTTTTTGAGACTGATACGGCCCAAATGCTCCTCTTTTGGAAAGGAGCTCCTCAGGGAGAACTGACCCTCAGGATTTAAGTCAGGATGAATTTTATATTGTATTTCATTAGTTCACACCTCCTTATCTGAGGAATTCTTCCAGTACAGGATCCTGTAGGACAAGTCATAATGGTCCCTCATGACTTCATCCTCAGCTCCTCCTGGAGGAGAAATGAGGATGTGGAGCAGGGAGTCACTGAGGTCCAGCCTAACACCAGGGGGGCCAATCCCATCTGAAAACAATAAAATAAAGAATTAAAATCCAATGGAAAAAACACAGCTGAAAATATTGCATCAAATACTGTCAGTGAAATCCATGATCATTTTTAAGAAACACAGCTAGAAGTATAATTCCATGGGTTTATTCAGAATATCAAATCCTGAGAAAGATTTTAATTATGCACCAAATCCTGTCAGTGAAATCCACAATAATTCTTAACAAACACAGTTAGAAGTATAATTTTATAGCCTCATTCAGAATATCAAGTCCTGAGAAAGATTTTAATTATGCACCAAATCCTGTCAGTGAAATCCACAATAATTCTTAACAAACACAGTTAGAAGTATAATTTTATAGCCTCATTCAGAATATCAAGTCCTGAGAAAGATTTTAATTATTTTCACTATATTTTTGTGAGATGCCCTCCCCAGTCTCCTGTCAGCTCATCTGGCAGGAGTTTGCTGAGCTATGAAGATTTCAGGAAGCAATTTCCTTACTTGTTTTCAGAGGATCCACTTTGATTTCCCTGGACAGGCAGGATTTGTTGTGTCCCTTGCTGGCCTGCACTCTCAGGTAGTAAAAGCCAGTGGGGCTGATGATGGAGGAGAAGTTGCAGCAGGTGCTGGTGATGTTCTCACAGCTGGGGACACTGTGCCACTTGTCTGAGTAATCATCATTGAGCTTCTTCTGGAACCCACTGCAAGGCACAAAGCAAGATTTCCATGTGAGCCCCATGAATTCCTCAGGAAAATCACCTTTGTTTCTGCTGCACTCAGATCAGTTTGGGGCAAAAAGGCCTCTATTGATTTAAAAAAAAAAAAAAAAGTCAGCATTTTAATATGAGACATTTCTGAGTGGGACAATGAAGATAAAAATGGCCAGGAAATACAGATCAGGGCTTGAGCAGAAAAAAAAATGAAATGTGGGGTGGAGAGGTTCTGAAAATCCAAATGAAAAGTTCTCACATAGCTCTGTGCTGTCCTTTGCTTTCCTGTCATGCCAAAAGAATTCCCAAGGAATGCCAGGGGCTCCCTCCTCTTCAGCTGGGTGCTGGCCAGTGTTTATTCAACAGCTGGAGATTGAGATACAGGTTTACAGAACTGCTGCTTAATGGGAATTCTTGGATGTGATTCACTGGGGGTTTATGGGATGTGATGGGGGTTTGATGGCATTTTATGGCACTGGGTTTTGATGCAATGTGGTTTTTATCTGATTTTCTTTATGTGGTTTTTGCCTGTGATATGATGGGGGTTGATGTGATACAAGGGATATTTCACCTGACATGAGGGGGCTTTTGTAAGTCTTGATGGCTTTTTTATGTGATATAACATTCTTTATGTGATACAACTTTTTTTATATGATACAATATTTTTATGTGATACAATATTTTTTATGTGCTACAATTTTTTATGTGCTACAACTCTTTTTTTTATGGTACAACTTTTTTATGTGATACAACTTTTAATGTGATACAATATTTTTATGTGATACAATATTTTTTATGTGCTACAATTTTTTATGTGCTACAACTCTTTTTTTTATGGTACAACTTTTTTATGTGATACAACTTTTTTTTTTTAATGTGATACAACCTTTTTTAAATGTGATATGACATTTTTTCTGTGATACAATGTGTTTTTGATGTGCTTCCTTGGGTTTCTCCTCTTTGGGCCATCCCAGAAGAAATCCAAGCTGCTGACAACTGAAACCTCCAACACCTGTATTTCTGCTCACTCTTACTCATCTAATTCCTTCAAATTCAAAAAGCCACTCAGCAATTGGAGTTTCCCAGCTTTAAAAATGTCCCTGAGCATTTAGAAGTCCCTTCCCTCAGGAGTTTAACACCCCCCAAAGCAGCCAAATCCCCTGAAATTCCAGGCTCAGATGTGACAGGGAATTCTTTGCACAGCAAGGAACCATTCATACCCAAAGCCACCAAATATTTCACTTGCAGGGAATCCTTGCAGAACACAATAAAGAGGATTGGAACTGGGGATGGCTGAACTCACTAGAGGTACTGCACGTTGTAGGTCACCTCCTGCTTGTCCTGCTTGTCCCAGAGCAGGTGGAATTTCATGTTCAGAGCCATGACACTCAGGTTGGCTGCACACAGGAGATCATTCACTGCTCAGGGGGAAAAGGAAAGGCAAAGTTACCAAAAATCCTCATGCTGTGCACAGGGAATGGGCATTTCTCAAGTCAATAATGAAAATATAAATATTATTCATTATAAAGATTGCAAGTCACAGGCTGGGATATGTAAAGCACCCTATCAAGTTCAAAAATCAGCTAAAAATCAACTCAGACAAAAATTAAAGTGCATAAATATTGACAGGAGCAGAAATAAACTGGTTTGGGAATAACATGAGGAGAAAAATGTATAAAATACACATCTGTGTTTATTGTACATTTGGGCTTTTTAGTTTTTAGTATTTTATTAAAATATGAATGTGACAATTATTTTAATATTTTTAAAAAATAATTTAGACTTGCATGTATCAGTTATTGTAATATTTTATTAAGATACACATGTATAAATTATTTTAATATTTTTAAATATACATGTATTCTTTTAATCTTTTTAAGACACAGATGTGTATTAATCAATGTGTTTTGTAATTTTCATTTACCATCAATTACTTACATTTTGATGTATCACCAACTGATTATGATGTACCACCCCTGTCCAATCTAATATTTGACTTTCTACAGTTATTTTTTCCTACAACAAACCTATAAAACCAACTGCACAGCACAGAAAATAATTTAATTTTACATAACAAGGTGGCAAATTGCCCCCTCAAAGCCTTTCTTCAGCAGCTGTAACAACCAATTCACCAAGCATTATATAAAACCAGTATTTTTTTAAAGCTCAGCTCAACTTTCTGTGCATTCCTTGAGTGCCAAGTATCCCAGAGGCTTTTGTGGTTTTTCTCCTCCTGATTTTGATTCATTGATTCAAAAGTAGAGTTCTCCAAAACACACAAAGAAGTTTTTGTTCCAAATGAATGTCAAACTTCGCCTCATGGCAAAAACCATTTTGTACTATTAAACTCTACCCTTGTCATGTTTTCTGTTGATTGAGAAGGGTAAATGTATATAATATATATATATTTTATACCAAGATGAGGAGGGATTTGGCCCTATCTGCCTATTTCTGCTGCTTCAGAGCAGCTGAGTGCGTGGCAGCTGAAGTGAAGTCATCATTTGCAGATAAGCTGATTTCCTGGGTACCTTTCTGGGTGGTTTTCACACAGCTGACAGGGCTGAACAAGCCCTGCTTTGCCTCCATGGGGAGATTTGCTTGGACTTTGAAGCAATAGGTGCTGTCTGGGGCAAGGTCATCGATGGAGTCAACAGGGAAAATGTTTCTACTCTGCACCTGGAAGAAACAAACACAAAGAGCCTGTGAGGGTAACTGTGCTTCCCCAGGAACATTTTAAATGATCATTTTGCAGGGATTAAGCCCATTTGGATGACAGCCCAGCTAAAAAGGGGAGATAGAGAAAGCAGGACAGGGTTTGAGCTGGAGAAATCCCAAAGGGAAGGTTCCAGTTTAGGCAGTGACTGACAGGCAGGAATATTTTGGGTTCCTTTGCCATGGCAGTGGGCAGGGATTGGGAATGGCCAGGAATTCACCCCACAGATGTTCCCAAATGAAGCAGGGCACTGCCATCCCTCCCTCAACCCAAACACTGCTCCCTCCTCTGCCACCTCCCTGCTTTTGCTCTGCCAGGCTTTGTGCTGACTGACCATACACAATTTGTATTTATGGGCCTTGTGCTCCTTTGATGTGTAACCCCAAAAATCCCAGAGGTGGGAAAATCCCCTGAGGATGCCCCAGTGCCAGCCCAGCCCCAGCAGCATCACCCAAACCCTGTCCCCAAGGCCACCTCCAGACTCCTCCTGAACACTCCCACACACAGGGACTCCAAACCTCCCTGGGCAGCTCAGCCCAAGGCCTGACCACTCTGCCAGGGAAATTTCCTTGCCCAAGCTCCAACCTGAGCCTGCCCTGGTGCCATTTGAGGCCATTTCCTCTCCTCCTTTCCCTGCAGAGCCACAAGGGCCCCCCTGAGCCTCCTCTTCTCCAGGCTCAGCCCCTTCCCAGCTCCCTCAGGAGTTCTCCAGCCCTTTCCCAGCTCCCTTCCCTTCCCTGGGCAGGCTCCAGCCCCTCCAGGTCCTTTCTGAAGTGATGGTTCTGATCTGATCCCCCAAAGAACACAGATTGCCCTTCAATCCCTGCCCTAATTTAGATGACACCCATTTCCCTAAAAAAAAAGATAAAAAGGAAGAGTTTCTCCCCTGCTCTTCTCTGGGTGCTCTGCAGGACCAGTTCACAATGACAGCACCTCAAAAAAAAAATCCCTGGATCAGGGCAATCCCAATAAAACAATCCTGGAGTAAGAACAAAAGCATCCCACCAAGAAAAAAAACACCTCCCCCAATTTTCAAACCACACAGGAACAGTGACACAGTGACAGAACCAAACAATTCCACTTCAGAGCATGAATAAAAGTGCATCTCTGACAGTTCTGGTAAGGTTAAATAAGAAAACAGAAGTGCTCATACCTGAGCATGTGATGAGTTTTCCCAGAAGACCAGGTTATATTTAAAACTTAGATCATCAATCCACATTTTTCTCCTCTGGTTTGCTTCTGGAGGAGAAACCTTAACTTTTATGACTCCATCTGTGGACTGCAATTCCAGTCCTGGTGGACCAATCTGAGCTGCAAATATGGAAAAGAAAAAAAGAAGTTAAACATGTCTAATTTGAGAAAATACACCCCAAAAGGAGTTTACTATAATAAACCTAAAATACCTGCCCATGCTATTTCATTTCTAATTCCTTTGAATGATCACTTACAGGATCTTAAGTTTTCATGACTCAGGCAGTTTCTAAAAGAAATTTAACCTAACAACCAAGTACCATTCCTTGGTTCTAAAAGCAGTTAAAATGAAATATTACCAGCAAATGTTTTCCAAAAAAAATCAGTACAAATTACTCTAAAACCTGCAAGGCAAGAGCCTTAGCTTAGTCCCATAAACCCAACATCAAAGCAGGGCTTCAGCACCACACTGGAACTGCTGAAAAGCCACAAACTTCCTGAAAAAGGGTTCTTGGAGCAACCTGGTCTGTGGAAGGTGTCCCTGCCCATGGCAGGGATGGAATGGGATGGGCTTTAAGGTCCTTCCCAGTTCAGACCAGTTTGGGATTCTACAAAAATCTCCTGTCAAAATGGATTTTTTCCAAGAAATAATCTGGGAAAATACAGTGAAAGGAAATTCAGTCAGGAAACCAGCATCATTTGGAAAAGTTTTCCCTTTGCAGAAAATACAGAACTTTAGCATTCCATGACCTGCAGATGCTCCTGTTGGGAAACCCACCCTGCCCTGCTGTTACCAGCAGTGGAAACCACACATGGTTTTTCCACAATCCCTAATTCCAGACTGCTTTGGGAAGGACCTGAAATCTCATCCCATCCAATCCCACCCCAGCCATGGCAGGGACAGCTCCCAGTGTCCCAGGCTGTCCCCAATGTCCAAGCTGGCCTTGGGCACTGCCAGGGATCCAGGGGCAGCCACAGCTGCTCTGGGCACCCTGGGCCAGGGCCTGCCCACCCTGCCAGGGAACAATTCCTGCCCCACATCCCAGCCAGCCCTGCCCTCTGGCACTGGGAGCCATTCCCTGCCTCCTGTCCCTGTGTCCCTTGGCCCCAGTTCCTCTCCAGCTCTCCTGGAGCCCCTGCAGGCCCTGCCAGGGGCTCTCAGCTCTCCCTGGAGCTTCTCCTCTCCCTGGAGCACCCCCAGCTCTCCCAGCCTGGCTCCAGAGGGGCTCCAGCCCTGCAGCAGCTCCATGGCTCCCCTGGATCTCTCCAGCAGCTCCAGCTCCTCCTGCTGCTGGATCTCAGGGCTGGAGGCTCTGATGTGGGATCCCAGGGATCAGCACCCTCCCCTGAGGTGCCAAAGGAACCCCAGTGCCCCCAGCAGCCCCCAGCTCGTACCCAGGTGTTCCGGCAGCATCTCCAGGGGCTGGGACCAGGGGGACAGCAGGGCCCCAGCCCGGGCCCGCACCCGCACGAAGTGGGAGTCGTAGAACTCGGAGACGGCCGAGGAGAAGTCGCAGGCTGAGCCCGACACGGCCCCGCAGCCAGGGAGCTCCCGCCAGCCCCGCGGCTGCAGCGTGGGCCTGCGGGGACACGGATGGGTGAGCAACGGCCGGGAGCGGCGGGGACCCAGAGGCGGGGGGAGAAGCGCGGGG
>WEIU01023872.1:55986-74048 GCA_013389925.1 Aegithalos caudatus
CCCCGGCACCCCGAACCCTTCCGCTTCCACCGGGCACGGGGCACCCCCGGCACCCCGAACCCTTCCGCTTCCACCGGGCACGGGACAGCCCCGGCACCCCGAACCCTTCCGCTTCCACCGGGCACGGGGCACCCCCGGCACCCCGAACCCTTCCCATACCCCAAATTCTTCCCCTTCCCCCCGGAGCAGCCCCGGCACCCCAAACCCTTCCCATACCCCAAACCCATCCCCTTCCCCCGCGCAGGCCGTTCCCCCTCACACGCCGGCTCTTGTTTCCCCTCACACACTGAGGGGGCTGCTCACACCGGGGATTTTCACTGTCATAAAAAATATTTTAATGTGAGTCGCTAATTGTACAAAAAGATATAAAAATATACACTTTTTGAATTTTAATGCCTCGGTGCGCTCTTTTGTCAGCTGGGTGTTCCTGTCTCTGCTCCCATTATTCCACTTGTTCGGCTTTCTCTGCACCAATACAGCATCCAGCCAGCAGAACGGGTTTCACAAAAATCCAGTGACAAAGAATTAAAAAATCAAAAAAGTGGTCTGGGTGAGAGACGAGCCTGCCACTGTCCCAGGCTGTCCCCAATGTCCAAGCTGGCCTTGGGCACTGCCAGGGATCCAGGGGCAGCCACAGCTGCTCTGGGCACCCTGGGCCAGGGCCTGCCCACCCTGCCAGGGAACAATTCCTGCCCCACATCCCAGCCAGCCCTGCCCTCTGGCACTGGGAGCCATTCCCTGCCTCCTGCCCCTCCAGCCCTTAGCAATTGTCTCTCCCCACCCCTTAGGGAACAATTTCCAATCCAAACCTGCCCTCTGTCAGTTTGAAGCCATTCCCTCTTGTCCTGCCCCTCATCCCTTGTCCAAAGCCCCTCTTTTGGAGCCCCTGTAGGCACAGGCAGGGAGGATCTCTCTGGATCCTTCTCCACACAAACAGGCCCAGCTCTTTCTGTAGGAGCTTTCTGTAGGACGTTAATGAAAGGACGAGATCTGTGCATTCAGCCCAGAAATAAAAGCTGGACAACGCTGGTTCCTATGTTATAAAGTAAAAGCAGCTCTCCCTTCTTCACCTCCTCATGTACCCTGTCACGAGCTCTGTGTCCGAGTCCGAAGAGTCGCTTTCCTCGGAGGAAGAGGAGGAGTTGTGCCGCTCCTGGAAGCCATCAGAACAAGGTGCTCCCTGCACACTGGCCGTGTCCTCCAGCAGCTTTTCTTCCAGGCCACGAGCACAGTGCCAGTCCCCTGCATCTCCCTGGCCTGGGGGAGCAGCTGCAGTGTCCTGTTCCAGGGTTCCCAGCAGCACCGTGTTTAAATTGATGGTGAAGCACTCCCCGGCGGCCTGGGAGTCACAGCTGCCCTCACAGAAAGGGCTCAGGGAGTGCCCCCCGCCGTCCCCCTGTCCCTCAGGGCGCTGCTGAGGCTCAGCCCGGCTGTCCCCAGGCTGGCTGCTGCTGCTGTGCTCACGGCTGCTCCCCACTGAGTACTGCACCAGGCTGCTGGGGCTGGCCCAGCCCCGGGGGACGCTGCCCCTGGCCAGCCCCCCACGCCTCGTGTAGTCGTGGTCACACGGGCCGCTGCTGTCACTGTCACTGCTGTCACTGTCACTGCTGTCACTGTCACTGTCAGCACTGCCACTGCCTCTGCACCCCCTGGCCTTGCTTTTCACCTCTCTGGGGATGATCTCCACAGAGGACACTTCTTCTGACACAGACACCCAAGGGGAGAAGGCCAATTTCCTGATGCAAGCCTGGAAGAGTAAAAGGAATTAAATCAGCTCGGCCACCTTTGCACACATGCACACAAAACCATCAAAAAAAAAACCCCAAATAACCTCCAGTCATGAGGCTGTCAAACAAATGATTCCTTCTGTGCCAACCTTTTGGCTTTTTCTGCAGAGTTCAGTGTATCTAGGATTGTACCTTCTTTTCCATCCCTGAACATCACAGAACCCCAGAACAGTTTGAATGGGAAGGGATCTTAAAAGATCATCACATTCCAATCCCCTGCCATGGCAGGGACAGCTCCCAGTGTCCCCAATGTCCCCAATGTCCAAGCTGGCCTTGGGCACTGCCAGGGATCCAGGGGCAGCCACAGCTGCTCTGGGAATTCCAGCCCTGCCCACCCTGCCAGGGTCACTTGTCATTCTCTCAACTCTTGCAGTCACCCACAGAAATTATCTTTTGAAGCAATTTTCACTATTTTGACATCCCAAGCCCCATCTTCCCTCTGCACTAAAGAGGATTTTTCAATATTTAAAGCATTAATCATGTTGACAATAAAAAATAAATAAACCTTACACGCTCCTTTGTGAAGTGTTCAGCAATTGTTAGGATGTGAAAGTGATGACAAAGGGAAGGACAGAACCAGGAGGCAAAAGTCTTAGAAAACAGTGATACCCATCTGCTCTGGGTATGTTTGTGGAAAATGGAAAATATTTATGGAAGAAAACCCTACAGAATTAAATGTAAAAGCAGTCAGATACTGTAAAAAGTAGAACAAGCAAGCAAAGATAAAAGATAGAAACAAGAAATCTTGTTATTTTTGCTTGAAATTTAGTGGCAGTTCAACATATGAAAATAAAAAATTAGCTGGCTCTGGACTGGCTCCCTCAAGTGCTAAAACACTGATCCCAGAGAAAGTCCAAGAGAGATTATTTTATTATCATTAAGCATTCTCTCCTCACAGGGCAGGTTCTGCAGCCCTCTGCTCACCCCTGGCCCTGCTCTGGTCCCTCTCCAGCCTGCCCACAGCTTCCATGCCCTGTGAGGACCAGAACTGGCTGGAATATTCCTGGATACTCCCCCTGAGCAGGGTGGGATGAGCCTCTCCGTTAGGAACTTGTCACAGAAGCAGCAAAAATGGTTTTGAATGTTTGTTCTGAAGATCAGGCAAAACTCAGCAGCCCTGAGATGATCTCTGAGGTGAACATTCTGTGCTCTGACATCACTTGTACCTAAAGCACAGGATTGGAAATTCCAGCTGCTAAGCTTCCTCCTGGCAGCCAGAAAGGGCAGCTCTGAGAGCTGTTACATACCAAGGTGGGAGGGAGGGAAATCCTTGGGAGAATAAAACCTGCTGCATGCACACACTTCAAAACTGCAGCAATGACCAGTGAAACGCAGACAGCACCTGCCACTGCAACTTCATGGTACCCTGGAGAGAAAAAATCCAAATAAACACACATGGAGATCTCACTTCAGATCTCACAGTCATAACAGCTATTGGGAATCAACAATAATCTTGGTTAGAAGGGACCTGTCAAACTCAAAACAAGACCAAATCTCAAATTAGCCTCAGAAATTACTGAAGCGACTTAAATTAAAATTAAGTTAATTACAAGAATTAAATTTAAATTAAATGAATTAGAATTAAAAGAAGTGACTCCATCTTTATACAGAGTTGGAGGAGCTCTGTATGGCTCAGGGGATTGCCAAGAGATTTGTTGCCCCAAAGTTGGTGGGGTATTTATATTTCACTCCTAAATACCCACAATGGTTCTCTCTTGGAATGTTTCTGTCACTGAGGCTGTGATCTCTGCTCCTGGCACAGGGACAGCACCCAGGGAGCAGCTGTGCCAGCAGGGATTGAGGTTGGATTTGAGGGCAAGGTTCTTCCCCCAGAGGTGCTGGCACTGCCCAGGCTCCCCAGGGAATGGGCACGGCCCCGAGGCTGCCAGAGCTCCAGGAGCCTTTGGACAGCGCTGCCAGGGATGCCCAGGGGGGATTGCTGGGGCTCTGGGCAGGGACAGGAGCTGGATCAGGGATCCCTGTGGTTCCCTCCAGCTCAGGACATCCCATGATCCTGTGACCACTGATTATTTTTTAGGATTGAACTGTGAATGTCCCTACACCAAAGGAAAGCCCTGCACCCTCAGAGCAGCCCCCCTGCCCCAGAGCTCCTTACCTTGTCGAGCCTCTGGGCCTGCAGTGACACATTTCCAGGGGGAGGGGATGGAATGTTTGTTCAGGGATGCACTGAGCACCACGGACACACAGTAATTCCTGCTGGGATACAGTTCTTCAATGACAGTACTGAACACTTCTTCAGTGGTTACCTGCCGTGGCCTCTGCACAAAACATTCAGGAAATGTTTTGAAGTCAGTTATTGGCTCAAAAGAGCCCCTGCTCACTCCTCCAGAGCCCTGCACTGAAAGGAAGCTCAGGTTCTGCTGGCCATGGTCTCTTTACTGCTAAGAAATCTATTTTTGCTTCTATTTATGTATTTGTTTTTGGGAACCCATTAACCATCAGAGCCCTCTGTGTTCCTCCCCCAAATTTCCCTACCTTATGCTCTCCATCCAGTGATTTCAGTGTGATATCATAATACAGCTCCTCATATATATCAATTAAAGACTTCAGCTTTCCCTTCTCTCTGAAGTGAGAGGCTGGCAGCTTTATGGTGACATTGATGCAGTTTGGGCAGGAGGAGATATTCACTTCTGGTGGTCCCAGAATTGCTGTGAGAAAACAAGAAAGAGGAAAAAAATGATGGAAAAAATACACACTTTATCCAGTACCAATTCCATTTCTGTGATGCACACAGAGCTGGCTCAGCACATTCCAGAGGAGCCACTGCTGTAAATCCATAAGGCATTGTAACATTTAACTTCCACAGCCAAATCATCATTTCCCACAGGGCCAGGTTTGAAAGGGAAAGGAGTGGAGTGAAAAAGCAGAAAGGGGACAGAGGCTTCAGCTTCACAGAAATGTGAACTTTGTCTCTACCTGAGATTAAAGCTGAGGTTAAAGTACAGAACAGGATCCTGGAATGGACCTCAGAGCTCATCCAGTGCCAGCCCAGCCATGGCAGGGACAGCTCCCAGTGTCCCAGGCTGTCCCCAGTGTCCAAGCTGGCCTTGGGCACTGCCAGGGATCCAGGGGCAGCCACAGCTGCTCTGGGCACCCTGGGCCAGGGCCTGCCCACCCTGCCAGGGAACAATTCCTAATTCCCAAGATCCCACCTATCCCTGCCCTCCTTCAGCTTAAAGCACTGCCCCTTTCCTGTCCTTTTTACTAAACCAACTGCTGAGGGACTGCAGGGCTCCTCTCCAGTCCTTCAGTTCTCCTTGTGCCCATTCTCCCCACTCCATCCAACATTCCCTCATTTCTGACTGGAACTGGACACAGCAGCTGCCTCTGCTGAGCTCAGAGGAAACAGGATCAGTTTATCCTCCACAGCTCCCCAAATGTTCCTCAATTTCTGCCTCTGTTAGCTCAAAACTTGTAAGCAGAGCCAAGGGTGAATCCACCTCTGGCATTAAGTATCCTCAGCAGGGAAAGGAGCAGATTGATGGACAAACAATCAATCTCTCCCCTATACCTGGTGCAGACCTGGCATTTTTTAACTCAGCAGTCACTCTCTGAACACACAAAAACAATGTTGTTTTTAAAGTTATGTATTTTACACCGTCAAGAGATTTTTACTTGGTGCTTGTCATTGCAGAACTGTATTTCCTTTATACTTACAATGTATTGTATATATGTATAATGCAATGTATATATAATATATTGTATATATGTGTATTTATTTCAAAATCAGAGCCTCACTTTTATCAGAACTATGTATAATGTAATGCATATATAATATATTGTATATTTATGTATTTATTTCAAAATCAGAGCCTCACTCTTTTATCAGAACTACTAATCAGAACTGCTCATTTTAGAAACTCATCTATATACCTGAAGCTTTGGAACAGATACATGAAATACTGCACACAAAGAGCCACCAACCCAGTCAGTGTGGAGTCCTACAGCAAAGGCAGCAGAACATAATTCAGGCATCAGCTGTTAATAAAAACTACAAAAAGGAGAAATGCAGAGAGAGAACTTACTCTGAGTGAATGGCTGAAAATACAGCACAGAAGAATTGAGCACCTGGGCTCCTCCAATGCTCTGAACAAGTGCAGAATACACAGTGGCACTGTTGTTGAACTCCTCTGTCAGCTCACAGGAGAGCTGGGAAATACCTGAGCACTGCTGAGCACTCATCCAGTTCTGCCTCCTGCAGAAAACAGCAAGAGAGTCTCAGTTCCCTGATGTGGGAAGGGATGGGAGTGGGAGGAGAGCATTTCCCAGGGAAAAACAAAACAAAACAAAAACCCAGAAAAAAAACTAAGAAAAAACCCAAGAAAAACAGAGAAAACCTCAGCCTTGGGATTTTCAGAGAATCCAGGATCCCTGAGCTGGCAAAGCCCTCCCAGCCCAGGCAGTGCCAGCTGTGCCCCATGGGCACCTTGTCCCCATCCCAGAGCCCTGAGTGCCACCTCCAGGTGCCACCTGCAGGGATGGGCACTGCCAAGCTCCCTCCTCTTTGGGTGATTAAACATAAAAAGTGAAATTTGTGCCTTATTTTGTGGGACTTGCCTGCGGTCCCTGTACAGCACGTTGTAGGATGCTGGCACAGCTGGGTCATGTTTCACCTGCCAGGACAAAATGTGCTGGAAATTGTGGGAATCCATCTGCAGGTTGTAAGGAAGACCTTCCAAAATTCTTTCTAGAAAGGAAAAAAATGACAAAAAAAAAAAAAAAATCCCAAACAAACAACTTTGAGCATTGCAACAATTCCAGTAAATAAACCCATTTAGAGCAGCTCCCAAAAAGCAGCCACAGCTCAGCACAATGACCCAGCAATGCACATGGATTGTATTTCTCCAAGTTCTTTCCCCAAAAAGCATGAATTTCCAAAATGATGACTGGTAAGGATGTGCAAGCTATGAAATGTGTTAGGAAAAGCATTTTAAAGATGATAAAATCTCTTACCAGGCAGGCTGCAAACAGCTGTAGACAGAAAGGTGAGGCACACTGGAAATTGAAACTCTGTATTAATGCATTGGTGAGTTTTAGTGCAAATATTCATTTGCAACAACGGGGCTCACACCCATTATTCCCTGGTGGAATTGTTACTTTCTTTCACAACTTCCTACATCTTTCCTCCACTCCCCTCCTTGTCCAGAGCCTGGGAGAAATGTCCATGAGCCTGGGGCTCTCAGGAGCTGCTCCTTGGGTCCCTGTGCTGCTCCCTCCACGTGAGGTTCAGCACTCAGTGTCAGCAAAAACACCCAGGATGTTCCCATCAAATCACACCCCAGAGGACTCTGACAGCATTTCAAACCTTTGCAAACCACCCCAAGAATTGTAGGACTGGTCTGGGGCAATATTCCCTTATTGCTGGACTCATCCTCACAGATCCCAGCATGGTTTGGGTTGGGAGGGACCTTAAGGAAGATCCAATCCCACCCCTGCCATGGCAGGGACACTTCCCACTGCCCCAGGCTGCTCCAAGGGGGCCTTGGACACTTCCAGGGATCCAGGGGCAGCCACAGCTTCCCTGGGCAATCCTGGCATTCCAGAGGTTCCTACATCCTCCTGGAAAACCCCCCTGTGATTCAGCCAGGTCTCACTGCACCAGGATTCTCCTTGTCCAACCCAGTTTCTCATCACCCCCATTTTTTTCATCACAGCTTCAAAACACTTGGAGTTTTTGTTCTGACTCCTCTCATTTTATTTTTTTCTCAAGACTCTTCATCCTCCCTTCTGCTTTGAGTGCAGAAAGGAGGAATTTCCTGTTCATGTTGTGGCCATGCCTCTGACTCAGAGATGCTGATTCCCACACTCAGTTGGCCAAAACAGTCACTACTTGAATTCCAAACACATTTCTTTTCAGTTTGACATGAATTCCATGGGAAAATCTGTAAAGTTCCCTGTAAAGTTCCATCCAGTGGGGCCCTAAAACTCTTTTGCCTCGACCTGTTGTGTTAACAAAATGTGCCACAGTCAGCATGGCTGAAAAGAGAAGAGAATCTGAGCCTTGAATTAGAAAATTTAAACAATCTTTATGGACATCCACAAATAATGGGTTTAACTGCAGTTAAATGTAGAACAATGGATTTCTTACCAGGCAGGAAATCACCCATTTGGAAAAAAAAATCCAGTGGGGATAAATAAAGCAATATTTTAACAGTCATTATTATTATCTGAACACAAAGTCAGATTTGTAATAATTTGTGTTTGCTGAATTGCTGGTGTATTCCAGTGAGCATTATTTGATTTTTCTCTACCCAAACCAAATTCCTTTCAGGTGGAGTTCAAACTGCCTCTGAACTTTGTTTCAACAAACAAGTTCAGCAAAGGAAGTTGCAAACAGTTGCAAAGCTCTTTGTGTTACACTCTTACAAATGAGACACAGCCAAAACAAATAGCTTAGAACAAATAACTGGGAAAAAATCAGCCTGGGGAAATACAGATGGTCTGGAAACTGCATGGGGAAACTTCTTCAGCATCTTGGGATATTTGGAGTTTCTACCACGCCTGGCAGTGCCCAAGGGCAGCTTGGACATTGGGGACAGCCTGGGACACTGGGAGCTGTCCCTGCCATGGCAGGGCTGGCACTGGGGGGGATTTGAGCTCCCTCCCATCCCAAACCAGTCTGGGGTTCTGGGATAATGATATACAAAGGTAAGAATTCAAGGATCCTAACAAATCCCCTTCCCACACCAAGTACAGCTCAGCCAAGCTGTGCTTGTTTCACCTGCTAACCCAAAAACTGAGGAGTGCTGGGAAAAATCAAAATAAAAAATAAAACCCCTTGATGTAATTGAAAGTTCCTGAACATGCAGGGAGGCAGAATCCTGGAATGGAAAGGCCTGGAATGGAAAGGACCCCAAATCCCCCCCAGTGCCAGCCCTGCCATGGCAGGGACAGCTCCCAGTGTCCCAGGCTGTCCCCAATGTCCAAGCTGGCCTTGGGCACTGCCAGGGATCCAGGGGCAGCCACAGCTGCTCTGGGCACCCTGGGCCAGGGCCTGCCCACCCTGCCAGGGAACAATTCCTGCCCCACATCCCAGCCAGCCCTGCCCTCTGGCACTGGGAGCCATTCCCTGCCTCCTGTCCCTGTGTCCCTTGGCCCCAGCCCCTCTCCAGCTCTCCTGGAGCCCCTGCAGGCCCTGCCAGGGGCTCTCAGCTCTCCCTGGAGCTTCTCCTCTCCCTGGAGCACCCCCAGCTCTCCCAGCCCTGGTTTATGCACAGAATGGAGGATGTAAAACAAGAGATCCTAATTTTGGGAATTACCCCAGGGAGAGCTCTACAATGCCATGGTGGTCTCATGTTTAATTAACTCAGCAGGATTATTAATGAATGAATGAGCTCCCTGCCCTGCTCCTGTGTACCCCAAAGGCTCAGGTGCTTACCAAGCTGGGGGAGAGGCACTGGCACTTCCATCAGGGCTCCCATGGAGATCAACAAACAGACCCCTCTGCTTGCAAAAGAAACATTGTGCTTCTGTTCCTACAAATACATGAAAAACAGGCACATTTTATTAAATTATCACAGTAAATTACCTTAGGAAATTCACTTTTAATGAAGCCAAGCTTTCTGTACAGTTATTTTATCCTCTCCAGTGTCTGAGGGAGGGCAGTGGTACTGAAAGAGTTACTGGGGGGGCATTGATCCTTAGCATTTTATGGCAATTTTTGTCCATTTGATGGCAACAGCACTTTCCTTTTTGCACATGGAAAAGGCTCTCAGCATTTCAAATAAAGCAGAAACCACTGGATTATTTCTATTAACTTTGCATGAAGATAGAATCTGAAAACTCAATGCCACTCACTCCAACTTCATTAATACAATGAAAACAAACTTTGCTTGGCTTTCTTGGAAATAAACTCACTGTTGTAAGAAATGTTTCCACAAAGACAAAAGATCAGAGAGCCTAGAAAAAATTAATTATAAAGGAGTTGCAAAGCTTGTTACAAGTTTTTAATGCATAAGATCCATTAAAATAATCCTTCTCTTCACTATTATTCTTTACTCTATTTAATATCCCCACAATATTCATATCCACAGGACCTGGTTTTGAGTTAGCTTATTTCTAAAGGATCTTCCCCTCAGGTTTAACAAAAATTACCTGCTTTTTAATTTAATATTACTTGCAAATACAACTGGAATTCTTTTCTCTGTGAAACAACCAGTTTAAAATTATGTCAGAGCACACTCTGCTCAAGGTTAACCCTGTATATTCCCAAGAAGTCAATCTCCTTGTGCTCAGAGTTCTGTAGGAAGCCACTGGAGAAATGGCAGGAACTTGGATCTGTGCAACTGGTAATTCCACAGCCTCAGAGAATGTTCTCTGCCCCTGAGTCTATTTATTCATTCAAGCAGAAGTCATTTCAAAGAGCAGCTTACAGGTTATTCAAAATGTTCCCCTCAGGAGAAAGCCTTGGGGTGCTGAATTGGCAAAGGATTTCCCTCCTGTGTTAATCCCTGCAGATATTGCCAGGCCCTGTTCAAAGCCATCCATGGCCAGAGGGATCTGTGTACCTCAAATCCTTGCTGTCCATCAGGGACAACAACAATCCCACCCTGCAATCACAGCCCTGCATGCCCACAGGGATCTGTGTGCCTCAGATCCCTGCTGTCCATCAGGGATAACAACAATCCCACCCTGCAATCACAGCCCTGCATGCCCACAGGGATCTGTGTGCCTCAGATCCCTGCTGTCCATCAGGGATAACAACAACCCCACCCTGCAATCACACGTGGCTCCTGTGAGGCTCTGGATGCAGAACCCTGGAGTCTCCTGCATGCTGCATATCCAAAGCCAGGTTGTTTGATCAGCACCTTGGAATGTCTGAGGAAATGTGAGGAAATGTGTTCATCTCCAAGCTTCCACAAGTGAGTAAAGCCAGGTGTCCTCTGCAGATCTATCAGTGCCAGGGAGATTCCAGGGGAAAAGCACTCCTGTCAGAACTCTGGTGAGCTTCTGTTATTCATCCTCTTCAGAGCTGCAGCAATCCCTGCAGAGAAGCCATGGAACTGCAGTGAGTGCAGCTCCTGACCCCAGGGAATCCCTGCTGGAGCCCCCAGGGTGAGCCCAGCACAGCACCCACGGCTGCACCTCATGGAATCACACAGGGGTTGGGTTGGAGGGAGCCCAAATCCCCCCCAGTGCCAGCCCTGCCATGGCAGGGACAGCTCCCAGTGTCCCAGGCTGTCCCCAATGTCCAAGCTGGCCTTGGGCACTGCCAGGGATCCAGGGGCAGCCACAGCTGCTCTGGGCACCCTGGGCCAGGGCCTGCCCACCCTGCCAGGGAACAATTCCTGCCCCACATCCCAGCCAGCCCTGCCCTCTGGCACTGGGAGCCATTCCCTGCCTCCTGGCCCTGTGTCCCTTGGCCCCAGTCCCTCTCCAGCTCTCCTGGAGCCCCTGCAGGCCCTGCCAGGGGCTCGGAGCCTTCCCTGGAGCTTCTCCTCTCCCTGGAGCACCCCCAGCTCTCCCAGCCTGGCTCCAGAGGGGTCCAGCCCTGGGATCATTTGGTGCCTCTCAGCTTCAGGCTGGATGGGTTATATTTGCTTCCAACCAGAAAAGAAAAAGCAGCTTTGAGGTTTTAAAAGTCAGTGGCTCGTATTTCAGAAAAGCTCTACCTAAGTTCATCAGAAAATGCCCCCAGTCCTCTGAAACAAGCAGATTAATTTATTTACATAAATCAGCTTACAGGAATACTGAGAGAGGAAGTGAGACTGACTGACAGCAGGGAATTCTGCAGAGGAATGTCCTAAACCTGCACAGGGACCTCTGGGTGTCCCCAACCTGCAGCAGTGCCACAGGAACGTGTCCAGGGCCTTTGGGAGGTCTCCAGAGAGGGAGACTCCAGCCCCTCCCTGGGCAGCTGCTCCAGGGCTCTGCCCCTCCATGGAAGGAAGTTCTTCCTCAGGCTGGGCTGGAATTGTTGTGTTTTAGCTCCTGGCCATGGGTGCTTGTGCTGCCACTGGCACCACTGAGAGAGCCTGGGACCAGCCTGGCACCTTGTAGCAATCCCTGAGCATGGAACCACGTTGTGGCTGTAGCATTATTCCCACCCTCGACTGCTGGCAGACTTTGGACAAGCCACTCCTGTGGATATGGAAATTATTCAACCTCAATAAGCCAAGACCATTAGAGCAGCCCTTCTCCCACGGGCTGGCAGTGCTGGGGAGGGCACAGCCTCAGGCTGGGCCAGGGGAGGCTCAGCTTGGCCAGCAGCAGGAATTTCCCCATGGAAAGGGGGCTCAGGCCTTGGCAGGGGCTGCCCAGGGAGCTTGGCAGTGCCCATCCCTGCAGGTGGCACCTGGAGGTGGCACTCAGGGCTCTGGGCTGGGGACAAGGTGCCCATGGGGCACAGCTGGCACTGCCTGGGCTGGGAGGGCTCTGCCAGCCCCAGGGATTCAGGGATGTGCCCGTGGGACACACGGGGACCCTCGGGATGCTCCAGCCCGGGAGGAGGGCTCTGAGCCACGCAGAGAGCCCACGGCCGCCTGTGCCCCTCACAAATATCAGGCCTTGATGCGATTCCCACATCAAAGCCATCCCCAGGCACCTCCCAGGCTATGGCCGGGGTGAATTCAGCGAGCGGGACGCTGCCAAAGGCAAACCCGGCGGGTTTTGGGGGCTCCATGTGCGGCCCAGGGGGCTCCACACGGGCCAGGCCCCACACGGCGCCAGCAAAACGCTCCCGGGAGCCGCGGAGCCCTTCAGGAATCCTCGGGAAGCGAGCGCAGCTGGAGCAGCCGGGCAGCGGCCCAGAGCGCTGCCCTCAGCCCGCTGCGCCTCAGGGAACCGCTGCATCGGCACCGCAGGGACACGGCGCCGCACACACCGCCACCTTCACCATACCTGGCTGCGAGGAATCCCCGCGGGCCCCGCTCCGGCTGCTCATCGCTCCTGATGGCTCCTTATCGCTCCTTATCAATGCCCATCAATGTTCCCCCACGGCTCCCCAGCGGCGCGGCCCGCCCGGCGCCCAGCGGGAAATGGCGCCGGGGCAGGGCGGGGCCGGGGGCAAGGATAACCACGCCCCTAAATAGACCACGCCCATGAGCAGCAAGACCACGCCCACACATCGACAGACCACGCCCCATTCGGCCGGACCGCGCCTCAGGCCACGCCTTCATTGAGTAAAGCCCCGCCTCTTTTCCACAGACCACGCCCCATTCGGCCAGACCGCGCCTCAGGCCACGCCTTCATTGAGCAAAGCCCCGCCTCTTTTCCACAGACCACGCCCCGTTCGGCCGGACCGCGCCTCAGGCCACGCCTTCATTGAGTAAAGCCCCGCCTCTTTTCCACAGACCACGCCCCTTTAGACAGGCCCCGCCCCCCGGCGCCATGTCGGGCTGCCGGGGCTGGCGCCGCTCTGTGCCTTCACTGTCGGGCAGAGCGGATTTGTGCCTTTAATTCGGGTTCTCTCACCCGTCCGGGCCCGCTCCACCCCCGGCTCGGCGGTGTTCGCTGTGCGAGAAAGCCGCGGGAGCGGTGGCTGGTGCCCTGCCTTGTTTATAGAATCAGAGTCGCACAAGGTTTGGGCTGGGGGGGACTCACAGCCCATCCAACTCCCAGTGTCCCAGGCTGTCCCCAATGTCCAAGCTGGCCTTGGGCACTGCCAGGGATCCAGGGGCAGCCACAGCTGCTCTGGGCACCCTGGGCCAGGGCCTGCCCACCCTGCCAGGGAACAATTCCTGCCCCACATCCCAGCCAGCCCTGCCCTCTGGCACTGGGAGCCATTCCCTGCCTCCTGTCCCTGTGTCCCTTGGCCCCAGCCCCTCTCCAGCTCTCCTGGAGCCCCTTTAGGACTCATTTCCCCCCCAAAGCCATTCCATGAGTGTCTCCATCCCAGCCCTCATGCTGTGTTATCCTTGCTGGTTCAGTCTCTGCTATTGGAGCCCTGGGCACTGAGAATTGCAGATTTCTGTGCTGACAGGCTCTGACCCCCAAGCAAACTCTGCACTGACCTGAGGCCCTGGAGAAGCTCCCAAAATTGAGTGACAGCCCTGGGATTGTGGCTGTGGGCTTTGGATAGAAGTGTGTGATAGCACAGGGTGCAAAACTCAGAGCTGGAGGGTTTAGAATACAGGAATAGAGAGAAAGCAAGGGGGAGGTGTTAGGGCTGAGGCTGAGCCCTTCTTTTTCACCTTCTTCTCCATGGGCTGGGTGGGGTTTGGGAATTGGGTAGAAAAATCCTCATTGTGGGCCAGG
This sequence comes from Aegithalos caudatus, assembly GCA_013389925.1. Taxonomy (NCBI): domain Eukaryota; kingdom Metazoa; phylum Chordata; class Aves; order Passeriformes; family Aegithalidae; genus Aegithalos; species Aegithalos caudatus. Next base: position 69,990 of record WEIU01023872.1, read on the forward strand.
GGTGGTTGTTATTGGGTTAAAATCAAAATCATTTAGGTGTCATTTCATAATTGGGCAGTTTGTTCTTAAAAGAATTTGTAGAGAAATAGAGGCAGAGCCATTGTTAGCTGGAACTCACATCTTGTGAGACTGTAACAGAGATAAGAATTAATGAACAACTGAGTCCAAACACAGAACAATGTCTCTTGAGCATTTAATCCCAGCTCTAACAGAAGAAAAGAAGATAAAAAAGGCACATCTCTGTCTCAGGGATGTTCCATGCAGAGCTGCCCAGCCCCAGGCTGGGTGAAGAGCAGCAGTTCCTGCCCTGCACAGGAGGTGTTTGAGGAAACAGCAGAAATGCAGAATTTCCTCTTCAATGCAGCCTCTCCCCTGGTTCTCAGTAGCTCTCATTGCAAAACAAAACCACAGAAAACAAGAGTTCTGTGCCATTTCCTTTGTGCTGCGAATCAAATCTGATTTAAAAGCGAAGAATCATTTAATTGGTTTGGTTGGGAGCTCATCATTGCCCCCCTGCCATGGGCAGGAGGCTCCCAGCAGCCCAGGCTGCTCCTTTTTCCCTCTCCTCAGCACAGAGGGTTTGCTCCTTCTGTGGGCAGAAAGCTTTTCCTTCTGTGCTTTAGTATTTTACCTCTGAATTTGGAGCAGAGATCTGATTTCTGCTGAGAACACCTTGCACAGCCTGACACATCCTGTTTTCTCTGTTCACGTCCCCCCTGGGCCTTCTGCCTGTGTTGTTGCCACTGGGGATTTCAGCCTGCAGAATAATTGCCACAGCAGTTGGTAAAACTGGCCCTTTGCAAAGAAATGGGGATTAAAAATATATGTATTTATCTTTTGCTGTCTGGATTTGTTCTGTGTGGGCTCTTGTGAAACTTCTGTGCATCCAAAACTAGGAGTGGCTGCTCCTTCCCTCTAATTTCTTTAAATTTGTGTACAGTCTGGTTTTTGGTTGGTTTGTTGTTGGTTTTTTTTGTGTGTGTGTGGTTTTGTGGTTTTTTTCGTGTGTGTTTTTTTTTTTTTTTTTTTTTTTGGTTTTTTTTTTGTTGGTTTGGTTTGGTTTGGTTTGGTTTTTTTTTTTTTTTCACATTCATGTTTTGCAATCTCATCAGAAAGAAATAAAAAAATGCAAGATTTTGAGAACTATTTCTTTAAGTTTTCCTAATTAAGAAAAAATGGAATGTGTCTCTTTTTTTTTGGCCTGAAGGTGATGCTGTTTCTCCAGGAAAAAAGTACTGGAAAAGCCATTGGGAAAGCTGGTGGGAAATACTGGTGTTAAAATTCACTATACACCAATTAATCCTCTTTGTGCTGGCAAGTTTTTATCAACCCTTTGGAAGACTGAGTTCAGTCTGAGCAGAACTCAGTTTATTAAGCCTTCCAGTATGTCATGGATCAGCACACTCAAATTAAAAGCCAGCAATCCATTTTTTATAACAATAATTATTATTCCTCATGCACACCCCTCCTGTGTGTTGTGGTGCTGGCCCTGTGCTCTGCCGTGCTCTCAGGCTTGTGGTGGGACTGCTGTGGTTTCTGTCCCCACAAAAGCTGATTTTATTTCTTTGTTTTGAGAGATTTTCCTGTGCAAGGCCCCAGCCAGAGCAGCTTTCTGATATTTCCTCATTAAATGACTCATCCCTGTCACTTTTTACCACCTCTGTCTCAAATTCTGACACCCAGGCAAATTTCTGGTCTCCTTGTCGGCTTAGAAACCTTTGTGAGAGGCTTCTTTTTGCTGAGAGCCCTTTTGTTTTGGGCAAGGTTGGAAAAATTCCTCTTTCCAGGCTCAGCTTCCTCCCTGGCAGGGTGGGCAGGCCCTGGAATAGAATTCCCAGAGCAGCTGTGGCTGCCCCTGGATCCCTGGCAGTGCCCAAGGCCAGCTTGGACATTGGGGACAGCCTGGGACACTGGGAGCTGTCCCTGCCATGGCTGGGCTGGAATTAAAACAACCATTGCATTTCCTCTATTAAAAATGGCCCTATAACATTGGCTTTTGCATTTTTGTATTCGTTTTTATGTGTTGTTATTGATTGTAAGTATTTAAATGTAGTGCAATTTATAACCTCTTTTAGATGCTTGCTAATATAACCTCATTTCTCATTTTAACTGTGCACTGTAAAGCCCATGGAGATAGCAGTGTGATGAATATATTATGTTTATATACAAACCTTATAACTTATAGAAATAGTGGTGTGATGAATATATTATGTTTATATACAAACCTTATAACTTATTGAAGTAGTGGTGTGATGAATATATTATGTTTATATACAAACCTTATAACTTATTGAAGTAGTGGTGTGATGAGTATATCATGTTTATATATAAACCTTATAGCTTATAGAAATAGTGATGTGATGAATGTATTGCACTGCAGGCCTTAGCAAAATATAAAATGTTAAATACTTCTCTGTGACCAAGAGAACTGTATAAAGCAATTAAATTGTTTCCCACATCTCCTGATCGACCTCTTTAAGTGATAACAGTGACACAAACCAGAGCACTGGAGGAGAATTAGAGAAGAATTTAACTCCTCGTTATCAGGGAAGTGTGAAACAGCAAGATGAAATCACAAGAATGAATAAAATATATTGACCTGCTCTGCAGGGTGTCATGTAGATAAATCAGAGTGAAAAACCAAAACAAAAAGTTCCTACAGCATCAAAAACTACCAAGAATGTTTGAATGATGCATGAAACTGATAAACGTGTATGTACCTCAGTAAGGTATATAAATATATATATTTTTATATATATAAATAACACTGCCTTAATTTATTGGGGTGTGCATTGGAACACCCCAATGCTGGACACTGTCCTTTTTTATTCCCTTATTCAACTTTTGAAAAATATTCTGAGAGAAAACTTTCATTTTTCACACCTCCAACCCAATCTGTTCTACATTTCTCTGATTCCATGTCCCTTTAAGCCAAATTCTGTGTGAATTTTGTGGCACCTCAGTTCAGGGGGGCAGAATCTCTGGTGATTTATATCCATTAAAAACCAGCACTGAGCTAAAAGACCATCAAATGCTTTCTGGGGTTGCTAAAAACTCATAACTGGTCTGTTTGGGTTGTGGGGTTTTTTGTTTGTTTGTTTGTTTGTTTGGTTTTTTTTGTGGTTTGTTTGTTTGGTTGGTTGGTTTTGTCTGTGTGTGTTTTGGGGGTTTTGGGGGGATTTTTTTGGGTTTTTTGTTTGGTTTTGTTTGTTTTTGTTGTGATTTTTGTTGTTTCTTTTGTGGCGTTTTTTGGGTTTTTTGTTTGTTTGTTTTTGTCTGTGTGTGTTTTTGGGTTTTTTGGGGGGGATTTTTTTGGGTTTTTTGTTTGGTTTTGTTTGTTTTTGTTGTGATTTTTGTTGGGTTTTTTTGTGGTTTTTGTTTGTTTGGTTTTTTTGGGTTTTTTTGGTTTTTTTTTGTTTTTTGGGGTTTTTTTTCCCTCAGATTACTGTTTTAGAGTAACTTTAATCATTGCTTAGCACCTGGTAAAGAGCTGCACAATCCTGGATCTGACAACACATCATTCCCTGGGTGGCAGCAGTGGTTTCCCAGTGTTCTCAGACAAATATCAACACAGGGACGTGCAGTCAGTGTTACCCAGAGCAGCTCCTGCATCAGCTGGGATTTCACAGCCCCTGGGCTTTAAATCCCCACGGGTTCATCAATGTGGATGGCAAATCGTTCTTAGTGCACACAGCAGATGAAATAATAATTTCTGTCTCTTTGCTCTGGCTCCTCACTGAGGTGCCACACAGAAATAGCAAAACTGGAGCAGGTGGGTTTATTTTGTTAACCACTTATTTCACAAGTTTATGTACAGTTTATATTCAGTTTATGAGTCCTAGCAGATTAATGAGAAAGGAGATACCTGTTCACAAACAAAGCAGGCAGGTCTGGTGTAGAAATGGGAAACTTCTCCAGGGCATGGAGGATTGCAGGGAGGGTGGGTCCTGGAAGGGATAAAGTACATGGGGGTTATGAGAAATAGGTCCTGGAAGGGATAAAGTACATGGGGGTTATGAGAAGTAGGTCCTGGAAGGGATAAAGAGCATGGGGGTTATG
>WEIU01023874.1:0-17670 GCA_013389925.1 Aegithalos caudatus
GCTTTGGGAGGTTCCAGAAGGCACCTGCAGGATGAAGAAACTCCTGGAAGCAGGGAATTAAAGGTGAGCAGCATGCCTGAGCTGAGTTAGCAGGCTTTTCCTTTCTGTGCTGGTTTGAAAGCAAAACCAGTGAGAGACTCCAAGTCAGAAAATACAATGTAATAGGAGGAATAAAAGTGAAATAAAATAAATGAAAATTATCCAACCTGACACCCTGTTAGGTAGGGTGGTGGTGGCAGTCCAGATGAAGTGCTCTTGTTGAAGCAGTGATCCCACAGAAAGCTCTGGGAGCTCTGCTCCTCCAGGAGTCCAGCAGGCCCAGGGCCCCCTGTGCTGTCCCAGGTTATATCCAGGTGGGAATGCTTGGCTCCTCCCCCTGGGTGGGGCATCTCCCAATGGGCTGATCTCATTCTATGAGTCACACAATGGGTCCTTGATTGCCAATTAACAGAGATAACACCCAGAGGGAGTCACCTGTGAGTCATGTGACAAGGTGTTGATGGCCCATGAACAGGAGACAGCCCAGAGGGAGGGGCAAGGGAAACACTGCCCCAGCTGGTTCCAACAGCTCCTGAGGGTGGGGATGGAATACACACTGGGCACATCTTACATTGTAACCTGGGACACTTTCCATGTGGGATGTACAGCACACAGGGAACCTTTTTCCCTACAAATCTAGAATTGTGTCCATATTTTCATCCATGATCCCACCCCAAACACTGAAGACCAAAACCTTGGGATGGACACAGCCCACAGTTCTTGTGGTGCTTCGAAATGCAGGCTTGTAGCAGAACAAGGGAAGGAATATTGCCTTGCAAAATGCTTGTGAGAAAGACAAACACTGATCTTGGGATTACATATGAGGGAATGCAGAGCAAATTAAGTTCTCAATATAATGACATTGAGGTTGCAGAGAGCATGAATAGAGGTGAATTTGATGTTAAGAGTTTAAATAGTTTGCTCCAGGTCACAATGAAGTTTTCTGTCTGCCCTGAGATTAGAAGCCAGGAGCTATTAAATTCCTTCTTTTGTTCCCAGACTGCCAGACTGGGGAGAAAAGCTCCCTGCAGGCAGGAATATTTAAAAACAAGAAAAGAAGAATGAAGAGGACTTATTTACTCAGTCCAAGCCCTAGAGTAAGAGCACATATGTACTGTCACCAGTGCCTCTGCGTCCCTCCTGTCCCCTCCCTGACCTCCCCTGACTGACAGAAGTACTGACAGCATCTCAGGAGCCATCTGTTCCACACTGAGCCTCAGAGCTTCTGGCCCTGAGCAGAAGAGGACTGAAGGGTGGCTCCACAACCCCAAGCATGAGAAATAACTTCACCCCCTGCCCCTCAGACACTGTGGGGAGCCATCCCTGTTATCAGCTGCTGTTAACATCCATGGAGAGCTCGACAGGAGCAAAGCAGGGCTCTCCCTCCCAGCCATTGGAGGGGCACAGAAAATAGGGCAGCAAATCCTGGCGTGCTCCAGCCTCCCACACGGCGGCCGTGGGAGGAGGGAGACGGTGACACATCTCAGTCTGCTCCTTAATTCCTGCAGGAGCTGTCAACACTTCCAGGCAAGCACCTGCAGGGTGTCCCCCAGCCTCTGCCTGCGTCCTGCTGGGCTGCTGCACTGCTCTCCTGCATGCTGCAGTGGAATTTCCATGCTCTCTTCTGAAAGGCTTCCCCTGAGTTCCAGGGACACCAGGAAAGGACCTGTGGTCACCTGGTGTCCTCAGGGTGACCCCCAATCTCTCCAGGAATCGTGGAAAGTGCTCTGCTTTTAGCACACCCTGGGGATGCCCAGGGATGCACTCGGAGGGAGATGCTCTGCCATGAGAGGGGCACCTCAAACACAGGCCAGGGGAAGGAAGGAGCAGGAAATCCCACCTGGAGCAGCCAATTCCCACCTGGAGCAGTTAGTCCTACCTGGAGCAGTCAGTCCTATATGGACCAGTCAGTCCCACCAGGACCAGCCAATTCCCACCTGGAGCAGTCAGTCCCACCTGGAGCAGTCAGTCCTACCTGGAGCAGTCAATCCTACCTGGAGCAGTCAATCCCACCAGGACCAGTCATTCCCACCAGGACCAGTCAGTCCTATATGGACCAGTCAGTCCTACCAGGACCAGTCAATTCCCACCAGGACCACTCAATCCCACCAGGACCACTCAATCCCACCAGGACCAGCCAGTCCCACCAGGACCAGCCAGTCCCACCAGGACCACTCAATCCCACCAGGACCACTCAATCCCACCAGGACCTATCTTCACTCCAGCCCAGCAGCACCAAGAATATCCCAAACAAACTGAGATTCACAGGGAGTAGCAGCAGTTTTTCACTAATGGCTATGTTTGCATGGGCTAACAATACTTCTGATACTGAAAATCGACCTTAACATGAAATCTGCTGGAAAAACAACAGGTTTTTGCTATATTTGAGCAATTCTTACCCAACCACCGTGGAGGTTTGGTCATTTGCTGGGGCCCCAGTGCACTGCAGTGCAATTTAAAAAGTACTGATTCCTCATTCAATTTTCTCATAATTATATAGCCCAACACTTGAATGCTACAACTGCAAATGGCAGAGCTATGAGGGCATTAAAACATAACTACAAATAAAATTGCAGGTTAAATCATCTGGGGTTGATTGTAAAACAGTCCTACACATTTCAGGACTGAGCTGATCGATGACTGTGGATGGGAGGAGGTTTCAGTCAGGCTAAAACACAAAATTATCCTTGCACACCCCTCAACTCCTGCACCACAGCACCACCCTGGTTCTCTTCTGGGTCACATTTAGGAGACTCTGGGGTGCTGAGGTTTGTCCCTGTGCTAACAACAGCTTTGGCTCTGTGCTGTTGGAGACAAATTGAGCATTTCCACCTTCTCCTCTCAGCACTCAGGCTGGATGGACTCCCAGGTTGTTTGGTGTGTAAATAAATGCTCAGGGTTCTAAAACAAACAAACAAAAAAAAAAAAAACAAACCAACCCACATTTTCTCCCTTCAAATGGGCCTTTGCAGGATTCCTAGGTTCATGTGCATCCATTAAAGAACCCAATGATCAAGTCCATGCTATTATTAGCTTTTAAGCACAATCCAAATAAAAGTGGGGCTTGCAATGCCATCACCACATTGACTCTCACCTGCCATGAAAATACAATAAAAAACTGTCTGTGCTTGGAGCATGTCTATCTTCCTCACTAAAACTTCACCTCGCTCCTTTGGATTATATTTTTTCCTGACAAATGAGGAGCAGCTGATTAACAAATGCATTGCACTTTTTGCAGCAGAGTTTTTTCTTCCCTGCTGCAATGATTGAGAACGGAACACCCGAAATCTGTCAAAACAAAATTTCCTTGGACTCGAGCCACAGAGGAGAAAATGAAGTTGCCACTGAAAATTAATTAATACCAAACACCAATTGATAGGAGGAATAAATCCTTGGACCTAAAAATACCAGTGCAATACCAGCTGAGAGGTTATTTTTAGTCCTGCTTTTAACAAGAATACATCAGTATTTTTAATAATAACCAATTGGATCTCCAGGGGGAGATACTGAGAAAAATTGTTTACAGCAAGCACTTCCAAATCTCGAGATCTTACCTCAACAGGTTTTAAGTTGTTATTAAGCTTTTGCTGGCTTTTTTTTTAAGAAATGGCTTTAAAACATTTTTCCATTATGTGCTTTCATTATTGGTTATAGCAAGTGAGGTTTCATTACAGCACAGGCAGCTTCAGTGTCTGAACCCCCTGGAAAGCCAGTTTGCTGGGATGTATGTGTGAAACATGGATGCACAAAAAATTGCTTTTCATGCACAGAAAAGAATGTATTTTGAAATTAATTCAGAGTTCAATTAAAAATCTTTCATCTCTCTTTTGTAATAAATAGCTCCTTACGACCAAGGAGACGGCAAGAATTAAACCTTCTGAGCTTCTTTTAAAAAAATCTATATCCAATTCCTAAAAATCTATATCCAATTCCAAACACATTAAACCACTGGAGCCTTGTCCTGGCTTCACCAGAGAGAGGGAAAAGTCTCATCTGCTGAGCCCTGAGAGCTTTTACCTTTCTCCCTTTGGAGAGCAGAGCTGAGCCCCTCTCTGCACCTCCTGAGGGGGCTTTGCTGCCACAATCTCATCTCAGCCCCCTTGGAAGGTGTCAGGTACTATCCAGGGAAGTGCTGGGTGGTGCTGCTTCCTGAAAAAAAAACCACTTTAAAAATAAAGAACAACAAAACCAACAGAGCTTCGTGCAGTGTAAGTATGTGGTGCTCAAGGGTACGTCCAAGTACTGTGAGATAAATGGATTTACACGGGCAGGAGGCACAAACATTCCCTCAAGTACAACATCCCTGTTTATTCACTGCAGACCAGCGACCTGAACACATGGGTTAATTGAATGATTTTACAGGAACAATTTTTTTTTAACTTCCTTAAGTAAATAATGTTTACCAACGACCAGAACTACTCTTTGCCATGAGGAACACATCTCAGAAAGTTCATTAGCATTCAGGAAGATCCATGAGTGCTGGAGGCACTCTCTGCTAAGAATTTTTGAGAATATTGGGCATCTTAGAATGGAAAAATGAGACACAAATGTGGTGAGGAGGACAGAGAAATCCCAGTCCCCTCCCCAGCAGGGGTAGGGTTTGTCAGGGGAGGGAGGTGACACTGCCTGGGATGCACAGGGCAGGGCAATCCCTGTGGGTGAGGAGGGAAGGACACACAGGGATGCTGGCAAGGCACAAGCACGAATTCAGCCCTCTCCTGGCTGAGAAATCAGGTGCAGCCCTCATTCCTGGTGCTGATATTCACAGCACTTCGTTGGGAGTTGGGGTATTCTGGGAATTTTTGCCACGCTTTCTATCACATCCCTATGCAAATTGTCCCTTGAATAATGTGTTATTGTTTCTCTGTCTTGGACTGCTTAGTTAAAATTTCTGTTTTGTCTGACTAAAAGAGGGGAAACAACATTGGACACAGATTCCTGAGCAATCAGTTGCCACGAGCTCTGGAACTGGGAGTTTCAAAGATAATTTATTAGGAGATGGACAAATGGAATGAAATAGTCTGATATTTGCAATAGGCAGCTAAACACAATTTAAATTGTTCTGTTCCAATTTAAATCTGATCCACATCCAATGCACTCTGGATTTTCTTCTGCTTGCTTTATTTAAATAACAGAGCACACTCCCATGAACAAGGATTTGCTTCTCAGCACTCCCCCTGATGTTTCAGAGTCAGTGGCTGAACTGGTCAATACTTCTTGGATGTGAGGACAAATCCAGCTTTTCCTCTTGTGCCTGTGGACATTTCCTGAGAAAGAACTCACTGACCACTTGCAAAAGGGCAGGTGAATGAAAACCAGAGCAGGGCAGGGCAGGGTGAAGGAAGAGGCAGAGCCCACTGGTTGTGAGATTCCTGGCAGTTCCTAAATTATTGCACAGGCAAAGGGGACAGGACAAACTCCCCAGGAGCTCTGCAGTCCCTCCCTGCACATCTGCAGCACCAGGGTGAAGCACTGGGGCCTTGCTGACCCGAATTTCAGCTCCAGCAGCTGTCCCTGTGTCCAGGGGGAATATTGGGGATGCTCAGTGGGAATAAATTCAGTGTCCTTCCTGCTGGAGGTGCAGCACCTCCTTGGAACAGGGGTTTCTGTAGGGGATGGGGAGGGACAGAGGGAGATGATGTACTCCATAAAAGGTTTGGATGTGTCGTTTTTGCTTACCAAAGGAAATTGGACAGAAAAAGCCCTGGCTGCTTGATGAATTGTTCAAGTGCTCATTAGCATCAATCAGATTTATTTGAACAGATAATTATCCCCATATTGTGCTTTCATCACTGGAATTGTTTATGTTAAACTGTCAAGCAGCCGTTTTCAAATTTCACCCCTTGAAGTGTTGAAGTTCCTTTTACAACAAGAAAAACAAAGAAGGATTTCTTTTTTGTCCCCCCTCAGCTCCGTTTTCACCCCATTTGAAGCCTTTCCACGAGGCTTTTAAGTCTCCAGGAGCAGGGAGTGATTTCCATTTCAGATGTTATGGATGCACAGGTCTGTGTGTCCTGATTTAACCCCTGCAGTGCCTTGGCTGCAGGGCACAGGTGAGTGTCCCTAGTACAGGTGAGTGATCCCAGCAGAGGTGAGTGATCCCAGCACAGGTGAGTGATCCCAGCACACACAGGTGAGTGTCAATTTATGTGTCCTTTGGATTTTCTGTGGCTGTCAGGTCCCTTTATGTTACATTCACAATAAAAGTTGATCTTGTTAACCAGTATAAATCTCTTATTGATGGTGAATAACTGGCTTTTGACAATGCTCAACATTTGATGTTTTTCAAAAGTGAACAATTGTTTTCCCACCTTTTTACCACCTGCAGCAAAAAGGAGAAATTCTTTAAAGGCATGTCCCAGGAAGATTTGCAAGTATTCCCATAAAGAACCACTAGAGAAAAAGTGAACAAAACCAAAACAGAACAAAGCTCTCAAACCTATCAATAATGCCTTGAAATGCAAATAATCCTAAATAAAGTCAAAATCTCCTAGTCTGCCAGGCCTCTAACTTGAGCTGTGTGTACTCCAGAATGTAACATGGGAGGTACAACCAATTGGTAAATGGCAATTTTGATCCCTGGCTCTCCTTCAATGAGGAACAGAGAACTCTCAGTGCTTTCACACAATTCTCAGCCAGAGAATTTGACAGCAAACAGAAAACAAAGTGTTCACCAAACCCTGCCCATCAAGCAGGGAAGGACAAGCTCCTCCATGGTCCCTGTCTTTTATCTTCAAACAATCCCTGTTAGGCATTTTTAATGGAAATTTTCAGATTTGTGTTTAACTTCCCCTGGTTTGGGCCAGCTGTGCTGGGGAATCTCAGCATCCTGGAGCTGTCCAGCACCCAGGATTTTACACCCTGTTTGCTGTGCCAATTGGCACCTTACCTAAACCATAAAGGCTTTTTTATTCTAGAGCCTAGAAATATTCTAGAAATATTTCTATTCTAGAAATAGAAGCCTGTTGAGGAAACACAGAAAGCCACTCCAGCATCTCCTAAAGGGGATTGGCAAAGTGAAAATTGGCATTTAATCATTGTGAATCCTCAGCTAGGAGCCTTTAGGGAGGTGCTGGCCCCAGGCTGGGACTGGGACACAGGCACACACAAAGGCTGGGCTGAAACTGCAGCTCTGCCCAAAGGTCAGCACAGGAAGCTGTGCTCCTAAAGGGAAATAAATAAATCAGGTGCTTTAACTCCATGGAGCAGAGGAACTGCCTTTATTAACTGTTGGTTTTGAGACTGCACAGGCAAGGATTGAAAAATGAAGTGGGGATGGCTCCTGTGTTTTGCATTATAATTCAATTTTGAAATACCACACACACACACACATGAATTTTGTTGCTAATGGATGCACCAAGCAGACCTGACTGCTCCACATCAGCAGCAAAACAAAGAACTGCACATCAGCAGTAGGCTCTCATTAGCAGTAATGTTATTGCAAAGCGTGGAGTATCTGTCAGGCAAATGGAACTGCCTCTGACACCCACCACAGATCCATTTCCCTGCCTGGGATGAGATGTTTCAAATTGAGGAACATCTGTTTGGGGCATGTGATGAATCATCTTCAACTATATTTCCTATTTCCTTCTATCCTGTGAGATCAGATAGTGGAAAGAAGTGATATAACACTGTGATTGTATTGTTTTTCAGCACTTCTGAAATTTTAGATTTTTTTTTTTCTCTCTCTCATCTATGGCTCATTTAATGGTTTAAAACAAAACAAAAAAAAAATAAAAAAAAGAAAAAGAAAAGAATTCACTGATGGAGGATATTTCAATTTCTAGACTAACAAGAAGTTGAAATAAAACTGTTATGGACATTCTTCCTTTCCTGTTGATGGTGAGTTGGCTGAAGTGGCTCACCTGCCCCAAGATAACAATTCTAGAGGTACAATGCTATTTTTGCCAGTGTCCTCTTAGCTGGTAAATTGTCTCACTGGATGTATTAGAGTTGTAGCTGCTTGCAGAGGTGTGGGGGAGTAAGCAAGAAACAGGTAAAGTGTAAGGTAAAGTGTAAGTTTCTATAAAGCACAAAAAGAACACTGTGAAAGCTTTGGTCATGGAGGAGTTTGGCAATGAAAAATAAGACCCTTTGATTGAAATGTAAAGTTTTGCACATCAAAAAAAGGGGATTATTATTCAAGCAATGGGACCTGACAGCATATCAGCACAGCACATGTAGAAAATTTAATGTAACTCTAGTGTGCATGTCTTCTGCATTTCAAATGAAAATCAAGGGCTATTGAGAAGAATGAGGATGTTTTAAATGTGCTGGGCTGTGAGCAGCAATATGAACACCTTCATGCATGAGGAAGCACAATTTGCCAGCACTCAGGAGGGCATCCCTGTGTATTTAGCTCATACACCTGCTGATATAACAGCTCTTGTTTCTCTGGGAACAGAAAAGCTTTTGGACTGTTGCTCAGCTGGTAGAAGGCAACGAGTTCTGAAGATTTTGGAATTCACTTTATGTTATCCTGGATCACACCAGGTGATCCTGGCTAAGCAGAAAGGTCTCTTCCACTCAGCTTCAGGTCCAAACTGGATCCCAGCTTCCCTTAAATTCACTGAAATGCGAAGGAATTAAATCAGGAATTTGATTTGGCTCCTAAGCCACCACTCAGAGTTCCACCCTGAGCAGCACAGAGCAGTTGTTTATTCAGCTGCCAAAGCTGAATCCATCCCAGCTGACCCTGAGCTTCCCTCCAAAAGCAAACTGCCACCTCAGCAGGGCACCAGGAGCAGCAGGAGCATCTCCAGCAGCAGCAGCTGCTGTCTCTCAGTGGTTTCATTGCCCTGCTCAGTGCTGCAGATAAAGAAATGAGCACACAGAAATGAGCACAGTGTCCTGGCATTCCCAGTGCCCTGTCCCAGCTCTCACCAGGAACAACTGATGCCATTTGTCTCTTTCTCTGTCACCCCACCATGGTCCACACCCAGTGGATTTAGGCTTTGCTTTCAGGAGGGTGGTTTATGATTTTTTTTGCCTGCAATCAAACTCAGGCTGCATGAGGACAAGCTGCAAACTGTGACATTACCTGTGCAGATCACCTGGATGAGTTAAGGAGGTTTTTGGTCAGTCTGTACCAATCACTTCTGGAAAAGCTCCCTGTCACCCACTCTCACTCTTGGCTACTTCCAAAGGTGCACCTGCAGCCCAGGTGCTCTCAGAATATAAAGAAGCATTTTCCTCCCAGGCTGCACATCTGAAATGCACACCTTGGTGATGTGGGCATTACACAATGCTAAGGAGATCATTCTTCAATCAATGACCTTGGAAAAGTGAGTTCAGGACTTTATTCCTCTCTGCTTCCTACAGTTCTGCTTTATTAAGAGTCTGTAGCCTCCCAGCTAATGAGGACCAGCCTATATACATATTTTTATATATATATATGGACAACAACTTTATCTCTTTCTAAATGAGTGTCTCCTGTGACTGAACTCTCAGGGAATGCTGTTCTTGAAATTAATCTTGAATGCTCTAATTAGAATGGTAGTGGTTACAGAATTCTCTAATGGCTACTTAGAAGAAACAATTACTGTCTTTATTATGATAACCCTCCAGATGAGATACTACAGTTGACAAAAGATTATTAAACAAGTTATTATTCAGTCACTGGCTCACTTAGGCAATAGCTTGTGCATGTAATGATGGAGGCCAACATGCCAGCACTTAAAAGTGCTCTAATACAGTGCCCAACTTTTTAATACTTTTTGGACAGTCTGATACTGCAATAGATTGGGGATTTTTTTAGTAAATCGATGGTAATTCTACTGTAATTGGATCTTCACAAGAATGTATAAGGTGTGATTAGCATACTGAATTTCAAATCTTTTATTTTACCTCTCTCAGAACGTCGTGTAGAAGGTCAGAATCTAAGACAATGAGCATATTTCCCATGGTGAAATATTGATTTAATCCCATTTGTGTCTCCTTATAGCCACAGCCATCAGTCAATCAGAAATGGGACTTCAGGATAAACAATGTCAAGTCTTTGATAAAGCCTGAAAAAAAAAAATCAGAAGGCAAAATTAAATCCTGACTTGTGCCACTGAAAGCGGCGTTATTTGGGCTGAAGTAATTTTTATTTCTACAACCCTTGGGTTGTATGTACTTGTAAAATATCTTGGCAAGAAAGGCACTGCAGGAATGCAAAGATGTTATCACAAGACTACCTATAACCACTTTGCTCAATTATTCTCCCTAGGGATGGCTGTTTGAATAAGTGAGTAGTCATTGAGATTTTGAATTAGGCTTGTGTATTGTAACCTCACTGCATAGCTCATATTCCTCTGCTCTGGAGAACACAAAGATCCTTTCGAAAAAGGCAGTGCACCAAGTTTTCTAATCAGATTCTTATACCCTGGTGACTCTGCAGACCATTTGCTGATAGAATTGAGGCATGGGCTATGGAGCTAAAATAGAACAGGCTATTAAAAATGTTATCTCTATGGAAACTTATAATAACAACACTAAAACAATTCCATGATAGAGAAGAACCCATTGGAAAAAAAGATGCATTAATTTAGAGTCACTGCCACTTGCAAAAAGCTTCCAGAGAGAAAGAGATCTATAGAAGGAAGGTCTGGTGTCAGGGAAAGCAGCTGCAGCTCTAATGGAATAATTCAGTATATAAGACAACAGCTTTTAAAAAAAAATATATATATAAGAATAAGTCTTTTTTTTCTTTTTTCTGCCTACAAATAGTCTGGTCAAACTCTGTGGTAGATCCTGAAATATTTTCATAAGGACCTTAAAAGCTTCTTTCACCTGAACAGTTGAAAAATTCTCCTAAAGCCATAATCATACACAGATCATCAATGAGTAAATTTCCTCCAAGTATCCCAAGAGTTCTGTTAAACCAGGATCAGGGATTTACTGAATCCTTTCCTTGGATTCAGTTGTGAAGATTTTGTGCAGCCCATCCCTTCTGACACCCAAAGTCCAGGCAGGTCCAGAGAACACCGGCTCAGAAAGAACAAAGACAATGGCCGAGGTTAAAAACACCTGAACTGCCTTTTATTCCCTCCTAAAAACAAATACATTCACTCCACAACTCCGTGGAAAGAAGCTAAAAGAAAATGTTCAGGCGCTCTGAAAGCAACCACCACAATCCCAAGCATTTACAGCAATTTGCAGTTACCTCTAGGTGTGAAGAAGGCTTTAGTGGATCTCTAATAAATAAACTAGCTTGTCACTCCTGTTCCTCTAGATAATTTCATTACAAGAAACGTGAGTTATTCCCACAGACTCGGCCTGATTGAAATTAAAAACGAGCCAGATGGTTTGTAAATATTTTGGAAGTGGAGGTTATGGGTGTAAAAAAGTGCAAAAGTCACAGGTAGGCTCTGTTCCCATCCAGTGAAGTTTGAGCCCAGAGAGTGGAAGTTTTGTAATGAGCTGCTCATGAAGAATAATTTCACAAAGAGTCAATCATTCATTCTCCCACAGCTGAAATTCACTTGTGGTTTGGGGAAAAATACAAAAGAGCTAAATCTCTCCTGCCCTCAGTGTAAGTTATTAATCAAACAATAAAATATGAATGAAAAAAAAAGGTATTCAGTCATCTTTACCAGCTGCCCATTTTCAGGTTTTCTTATGAGATCTGCTCAGTATATTTCAGTTAAAGCTGATTTTCTGGTTAGGTTTGCCTTTTAGAAGTTACTGTGGGGTTTTTTGTTATGGGACTTGGGATTTTATTAAGTATTCACAGATTTTTTGGCCAGTGCCTTCAGCAAATCCAGGATCAGCCCCCTTTCTGGAAGTTTTATACATCCTTTTATGCCTCTATTTTATTGCACATCAAGGCTCATTGATTTTTTTTTTTTTTGTGGCTATCACAGTGGAAAATGAATTATTCACTAATTATTATTCAAGTGGGTGTGACTGTGTTGCACCACGATGTTAAAGCACTCCATCATGTGTGGAGCATGGCATGGGCTGATTAAACACGTCCCTCGTTTGATAAATGTGTCCTTCCCTGTCCATCAGGCTGGGATGGGAGGCTGAGTGAATGACAAATTCCTGTCATCCCCAGGGAGGTGAGGCAGGGAGGAAATGCCTTTCTGATCTCACTGATTTACTTTTCACTCTGCTTTGGTTTATCCAAGCAGCTCAGCTCTGACGTTTCCTGCCCTCTGTGGATTGGGAACATCAGTTTTGCAGCAGTTGTCTGAATCTTCCTCAGTGTTTGGGTTCAGCTTTCAGGACCCCTGGGGTTGGGTAAAGATGACAGAACATGGACCTGCCACACTCCAGCAGAACGTTTCTCTTACAGATGGCTTTGGGGGGAAAAAATAATAAAATAATGTATTTCACTGGCTAAGGAAAAGGAAATCCTCAGGATTATAAGCAGACCTAGCTCAGGTGGATAAAACACTCTTAGCTTGTCCTGGGCCTCGTGTCCCTTCAAAACTGCTCTGCAAGGTTCCCTTGAAATATTTTCCCTAGAAAATAGCTTTTCTAGGAGTGTTGGGGTTCTCCCTGTACCTCTCCTCAGCTGGGCTTGCATCCAGTGTACCATCTTTGTTCTGAGGTCTTACCAGAAATCCATGAGGGATTAGCAAACCACAGAGCAAACTTTCTTAGAGGATGCAGCCAAAAAAATCTCATTTCAGCAGGCCCTTAAATAACTTTTGCCATATTCTGCCCCTGTTTTGGGACAGCTGTGAGCCTCCTTTACAGGACTGATTTCCAATTGCAGGTAATATCTACAGATAACTTTACATTAATGGTATAAAAACACATTCCTGGGTCCTGCAGCTGATATAAACCATCATTTTTGCACAGATTTCCGTGGTCCATGACTGGAAAGGCTGGAAGAGCAGAAATGTGGCATTCAGTTATTTTGCTGGAGACCCTGGAAGAATTCACTTGAGAGTTGTCATGTTGGTGGTTATATAAGGCCCTGCAGGAAAGAAAATAGAACACAAGACATAGAAGCATTTCTAAAGTGCAAACATTTAAATAGCAGCTTCTGTTTGGTTTGTAGGGTTTTCTCACCTCCTCACTTCAGCTACAGCTCTCCCACGTTTAATTAGCTCCCTCCAAATGGGGAGCAGATCACGTCATGCTCAATGCAGGGTCTCTATCAGATGTTCCACCTCTAGCTCTGCCTGCAGCAAATATCTCTGCTTGTTTTAATTATGGACAGCGCTGCTGCGGAGATAGAAGGATGTCGAGTCCCTGGGAAACATGGATTTTCATCATTCAGGGTAGGATTTTAAACACAGTATCCAAAGCCGCAGTTTTAAATGTCTAAAAGGCTTCAGTGAAACACCAATGGCAGTGAAATAATATTTGCTGCTTCCGACGATGGTCTCCGATGCTTTCCCCGATGTGTTAATGGCTCGGGCAATTGAATTTACATACAAAAGCACCAAGTGGAAAGCAGTTTCCTTTGAACACCTGTAGTGCTTTCTCTGCATATACCGGGGGATATTGCAAGTGCTCCGAGTGAAGATACACGAGGAGTGTACAAGGCAGGGTTCATTAACTTCTTTTACTAAATACCAAATAATCGTGTTTAACTCGAAGGTGTTCATGTTCAAAGAGATGCGACTTTTATCTGCTCAGCCTCTAAAGAAGGCTGGGGGAGAAAAGGCTCCAGCAAAGCGCTTTTCCTTGTCCTTAACTTGAAGGACACGCATCTGAATCCTTCCAGACAAAGCTCCTGTGCCTTCTTTCTTTCTTTCTTCTAGAGGAAGGACATGCATATTTCATCACACTTTCCCCTTAAACTCATCCACACTTACCACGAGATTCCGTACTCCCTAAAATGCGGTCCATTAAATAGAAGATAAAGGCTAGAGCTGTTTTCCATAACAAACCCCCCCAAAAGATGAAATAAACGCTGGTTTGGGAGCCGATGGTACCCAAGCAGTTCACACCCAGAATTGCACATCCAGGGTTCTGCACATGGACTCGTCCTGCTGGAAAAGGCAGAGTTCATCCATTACCTGTGCAGGAAATCTGTCCAATGTTTTACTCAAAGAAAGAAGCAGAAATTCTGAGAGATGCTGATGCCCAGACTGCCCTGGACATCTCTGACTGCCCAGGACAAGGTGACAACGGGCACCAATAATTGAATTGCAATTGCAAGAATTGAATGCTGCTGCAGGGGTGAGTAATTCCAGGCTGGGGATCCCAGCAGGTTCATTTATTGGAGCAGGGACTTTCACTGCCTTGGACAGCTCTGGCTACCTCGGGGTTCTTCTCCAAAGGATGCAAATAAAGCACAAATATTGGCTTTCCAGTTGTTAGCACAGAATTTATATATCCTGCTTATGATAAAATTCACTTCTCATAACCATTCACTGGCTTGGCTGCATTACACCTGCAACAGGAGTAGATGTAGGAACAAAGTGAATTTTTCAATTTGACCTCTTGTTTGGAATTCCATTAAAAGAAATTTCCAAACAGTGTGAGCCCACATTTTTTGTTTGATCTTTTAACATATTCATATTTGCAAGTAGCTAAACTAATTTCAAGATAAACTAATTGAGAAAAGCTTTAAATCTCATGCACACGCCTGAAGATTTTAAAAGCTGGGCCTAGCAAATGGTGTTGGTCTATTAATAAATATCAAGGACATTTTTTGCCAGCCCTGTTAAATCCTTCCATCAGCTGAAAGTGCATTATTTTGCAGTCAGAAGGGTGTTAACCTTTTAGTTGTGTGAGGAACAATAATAAATCCATCCTCTTCTAACATGGTTTACCTGGTAATGATGATACTTTAACAAATAACAATGAGCTCTTTATTCAACAGTACATAAAACATAACTAGAATTTTGTTTAATGACTCATAGCAGTAATTCCTTATTTTGCTGTACTTTTTTTGCTGCCTTTTTTTTTTTCTTTCTATTTTTTTTTCAATTCCCTGACCTATTGTCCCTGGTATCCATAAGACACTTACATGTAATCCTTAAGAAGTGAGATTTATCCTCACGCCTTTGAAGTACAAAGGCTCACAAGCCTGTCTCCTGATGGCTAAGATGTATTTTTCAAGGCACTGCACCGTTTTTAAGTGTTTCTTTTCTTGTTCACATCCCATCAATGTCACTGCACTCTGCACACAATGATTTACCAGGGCTCCCATCTGTGGGCAGCTGAGGATGGGAGAAGAAGGCAAAGGAAATCTTTACCCTTGTACTGCCTGAGCTCTTGGCTTGTGAGCTCCCAGTGTGGGAACTGAACAACTCTGGGCTCTGTCTGGCATCTCAGACATTATCCACCTCTCTGGCAATTAATGACTTCTTTAAAAGGTGATTTCTGCATTAAAAAATTAAATGTCTTTTCTAGAGTGACCAGAAACTTCATGTAATTCCAAAGCTGTGATGTCTCTAAAACATTGCTAAGTGCAAAAGCACTTCCAGAAATAATACAGAGGTCAGCAACATTTTCTGTCGATGTGAAATTAACTGGAAATATCAGTTTTCCAGGATAACTGATTCAAGATCCATGCAGTGCAATAAAAGAAAGCATTTTATTATTGTGATGAACTTTGGGCAAATGCTGCTGACCTAGAAAGAGAGTCCACATCCCAAAAACCACCCTGAGGAACTGGCAAGAAAAGTACCAGGCTTTAAAAGGAAGGACTGAGGGATAAGTGAATTTGTTTGCTTAATGTGGAAGAGATCCTTTGGGTCCTTCCCACATCCAGGACTGAAACTGGGAAAGAAAGGGAACAGCAAAGGCCCAGGCAAGCCAAGGTTGTTTGTGGATATTTGTTCTCAGAAACCAAAAGCAGCTTTAGGAAAATGGGAAAAGGATGCTCACACTGGTTTTTACTGGTCTCTCTTTCTCTAGAGGATTGTGAGAGGAGTCCAGTCCAAGCCACTGCTGCTCTTGCTAGTGGGAGATACAAGGGAAGAAAATGAGTGAAATGGGCATCCAGAGGGATGTTTTGGAAATCACTGTTCTTCTGTTGTCTGATTGCTGAATTCTTCTGGCCTCCCTGCAGCTGTAGTTCTGTATAAAAGCAGCTAAGCTGCAAAGTTGTGAGCAAAGGTTTAACAAATAATAGCCTGCAATCTATTTATTTCCATCTGCAAATGTACACATCTTGCTATTCAAGTCTGCATAGCGAAAAGAGCATTAGAATCCAGATGCTCACATCCAGGCTGTGCAGGGACAGTTTGGTGCCTCAGCTCCACAATTTCACTGTGGTAGAAAGTCAGTGGAAGTCTCCCACCCATTAAGTGAAGCCTGCCCTGCACTGCAGGGGTTTTCAGCCCTTATCAAACAAAACCCCACGTGGGATTATTTAAAGACTTTGCTCCAGCAACCACTCCTTCTCTAAAAGCCTCTGAGCAAACAATCTGCTCTCCAGGATGATGAGAGGGCATTTCCAGCCCCAGGCTGGTGAACAGTCCCAACCTCACATCCCCAAAACACCACCATGGGTTTTCAGACCTGCACTCAGCCCCAAGGAGGCCAGGCAGGTTTTTGGCTGCATCCTTGCACCTGGAACCAGGAGCATTCACCGACCTCCAGGGGCTCTGTGAAGGTGTTTTACTTCCCTGCTTCTCCTTTACTTTTGACATTTTTAACTAGGCTGTATTCTCAAACTGGAGTCTGCCAGCTGAAGTGGAACCTCAGCCTGATCACGACTATTAATCACAGTATATTTAAAAAAAAGAAAAAAAAGACATTTTAGTAAAATTCAATAATATTTTCACCATACCCATTCATACAGGACAGATTTTAACCTATTAGTGATCTCATTTTCTTAGAACCCAAACCAGCATCTTTAGAAGTGGAAAAGTATTTGTTCAAAGATTTTAAACAATTTCTCAATGCAATGATGAAACTGTTTTTGTCCTTTTCCTCAGTAGCCAAAGACTGCAATGAATCACTCAATTTTCACTGAAGTCTAACACTCACTGTGTCAAAAAGATATTTAAAGTTACAAAGGAAGCTTCATTTTTCCTTTGTGCATAGTAGCAGATAACCAGCACCAGTATTTTCAGATTGTTTGACTTGCTCTGGGGGCAGGAACTCTTTGGATAACAAGTGATGATTTCTGCATTTGTTTGCACAGCTTTCTGTAAAAGGTTTTGGTAGCTGTTCCAGCTGTTCCCAGTTTTATTTGTCACTGTTTTGTTCCAAAACCCCTGATCTTTTTGTGTCTCTTTTTAAGTGGGGTAAGATGGAACAACATCACATTCTGATTTTGTACCTCAGTGTATTCTGCACGGGTGTAAAAGATGACATGAATTATTACAGAAGCCTGTTAGAATACCCTCAGCCACAAAACGCTATTTGTTCAACAAAATAATGAATTTCAGTACAACAAACCTGCATTTGCTCATCACTTTGCTAACGGCTGCTGCTCCCAACACGACAGAAAACAACAAACACAAGCAGCAAGCCTCGAGTTCCTTAAAATAACCTCGGGAAACGACGGGTGCTTTACCAAATGCCGTTTTCATGGGAAGAGGAAGGGCGCACTCAGAGCTTCTTTATCACGCACTGGTTATGTGGAGCTGTGCGACGGGGCCCTCTGCTGAGCGAGTGCTGCCACGGATGCACCAAAAAAACCAGACCAGACCAAACCAGACCAAACCGAACTGAACCAAACCAGACCAAACCAGACCAGACCAGACCAGACCAGACCAGACCAAACCA
>WEIU01023874.1:29784-47166 GCA_013389925.1 Aegithalos caudatus
GGCCGCGGGGGCGCGGGGGCGCGGAGCGGGCACCAGTTGATCGCGCACGGGCGGCTCCGAGTCCTCCCCGAGCCCGGAGCGCTCCTGTCAGCCCGTGAACTGCGCGATCCCTTCCTCCCCTTCCCCCTGGCTGTCCCGTAAATCCTGCCTCTCTCCTGCCGCTTTCTCTCTGCCCGGTTATGTGAGCGATGGGAAACATTGCCAGCTTGCGTTTGTCTGAGATGAGACACGGGCAAAGTTTGCTTTCGTCCTCCACGATGATGGTTTTACAGATTCGTGTTAATTATTGCGTTGTGTGAAAGGAGTTTCTCTGTGGGAGGGGGTTGGAGAGGAATTTGGGCAGCGGTGAAAGCCCCGAGAGCAGCACGGTGACAGTGTTCGGGAATAGCGTCCTTTTAAATTATATTGGAATTGTGCGGTGTTGGCTCCGGAGCCTGCATGGAATTGCTGTCACCTGGGTTGGACAGGACGCTTGTTATCTTGATTAAAGGGACAGCCGAGGAACAGGTCTGGCTTAGCAGAGAGGTCATTTGGATGATCTGCTGGTTTTTTCTCATCGCCGAACTTCTGTGATGAGGGAGTTCCTTTGACAGAGGCGCATCTCCGTGAAGTGGCTCGGGGATGCACACAGTGCGTGCTCCCAGGGGGATCTGTGTGCACAGCAGTGGGTGACTGCCGTGTCTCAACACTTCTTGTTTCCTTGCTCAG
This sequence comes from Aegithalos caudatus, assembly GCA_013389925.1. Lineage (NCBI taxonomy): Eukaryota > Metazoa > Chordata > Aves > Passeriformes > Aegithalidae > Aegithalos > Aegithalos caudatus. The sequence continues at coordinate 30,493 of WEIU01023874.1, forward strand.
ACCAAACATGACGGTTGTGGATGCTTTATTTAAATAAACCCTGCCCTCCTCCCCGTCTGGGAGGGTGTGGAAACTCGCTAAGCTATCTGCGATGCCTGCTGTTGTCGCCGCTCCTAGGAATAAAAACATAAATTTGCCCTTTATCCTGCTGGTATTAGTGGTGCTCTTTGACTGTGGTAAGAAGATTAATCCTAAAAGACTCTTCATTGTTCAGCTCGGTCCAGCCCTGCCAGCCTCTCTCCCAGGGCAGATTGTGGAGGCAGCCGTGGGAGATCCAGGAGTATCTCGAGGGTGAAGCAAGAGCGGGATCAGGAGCAATCCATGAAGGGACTTTTCCCCCTTTTTTTGGCAGGGAAACCAAAAGTGCTCGGCAGAAAATTGCCCGGCCTCTCAACGCCGGGCATTCCAAGGCGCATCAGAATTAGCGGGCAGCCCGGTGACCCGAGGCGCTCTGAAAGTGCCGATGTGAGGAGCCTAAAATGCAGATTTGTGTCCTGACTGCTGTAGCCTGGAGGTGGGAATTGTACCAGCCCGGTGCTCACCTTCAGAGGCTGCAGGGGATGAGGGTTTGTGGGGAATGCTGGAGTTTTCTGGGGCTGTTCTGGTACATCAGAGCATCCTCTGCAAGGAGCCTTTAACGAGCCTCTCTGTGAAAGTACTTACAGGACACAAAGAGGCGCTTACGGTTCTTGCTAAAAGGTAGGAGAAAGTGCTCCAGGGAGAGTTTATAAACAACCCAGCTCCTTGAGCCATGTGTCCCTGCTGGAAGCTGCAGGACAGGAGCGGGGAGCGGTGGCACTGCCAGCCCCTGCTGCTCCGGGGCTGTGCTGGGCCAGGAGAAAACACAAAATATTACAAAACATTACCAAGGCAGAGGTTCCGAACGGGCAATTGCCCTCTCGGCATTGTTGTACGATTTAGAAAAGAGCCACTTAATTAAACTTATTTAATAAGGTGTTTGTATGGTTTCCTGCGGAGCTTTAATGAGCGTTTCATTTGCGCTCCCCTCGTGTATTTGCGCTCCCTTTGTGGCGTGTGAGGATAGTGATTGTTCTTGAGAGCTAAAGTCCAACTAAATGAAAGTCACTTTATAGCTCGCAAGCAAAAACGTTTGTAAATGTGCCGAGAAACTTACTGTTATAGACAAGTTGTCATTTGCTATTTAAAGAGCTATATTTACTTCTCTGAACTCATTAGCATCTCCTATCAGGCTTGAATTTCTAAGGAAATTCTCCTGAAATGTTGCCTTAGGCCTCAGCGTGCCATTATGCTGGGGTTATTATCTGGCCAATGATGTTAATTCATTCAATCTCAAGAAAGAAGCTTGGCATTTAATTTAAGCCATGCCTCTAGTCAGACCAGGACGTATAAAAGTCAGCGTGCAAAAGTGCTCTTGCATTTAGGTGCAAGCACGTGTTTTACATCCCAATTATTGGATGGCTGCTGCTTAGGTGGAGAGGATGTGTGTGAAATTGTATTTACATAAGTAAATCCCAAGTGTATATATATTCCTTTCAGGAAATGACCTCTTTTCAGCAAAGTGCTAATGCATGTGCTTAAGCCCCTTTATAGCCTATAGGAGGTATTCATGAGCTTGAAGGAAGATTATTTATTTATTTTAATAGCTTTTCCGAGGCAGAGCATAAACGTGAACACACACGTACAGATTTACTTCATTTTGTAATGCACAGACAAGTGGGAATCTTCATTTTCCTGTTAGCAGGGAGCTAGAACAAGGCTCACAGAAACTGCAAGTACAGTAAACCCTAAAAAAGCTTTTAAGGATGCACAGCTAGAGAACTGGTTTGTTTGCACAAGCATCTGTAAGTGCAAGGAGGTGTTTGAGCTGTTCAAGGTGCAGGGAGCTGGCAGGATTTTAGGTGCAGAAGCAGTGTCTGAGCACAAATGCAAACACAGCTGTGCATCCCTGGGTTGGCACAGCACCTGCCAGGGCTCTGCTCTGCCTTTCCTCATCCCACAGCCCTGCAGCTCGTCCTTGTTTTAGTTAAACTGCAGTGGGCACCGACTGGGGCTGTCTGGAATATTGTTTCGTTCTGATTTTAAATTCATCAAGCAGCAAGGTGGGGGTTTTTCGTGTGGTATTTTGCAAGTTCAGTAGCATGGCATACCCTAGTGTCATGGAAAACTTCCTAAATTCCCTTTTTCTCAATTTCATCACGTTAGTGCTGGCCCAGAGCACAGCAGGAACTTGCATTATGTTAAATTATAGCTGCGTGGAGTTTTTATAAGTGGCTAATCTCTCTTCTGGATAGAACCCTTTCAAAATGGAGATAGTGCTGTTAATATTCCACTTTACTTTGTTTTTGTGTTTGGTAGTAGATCAAAGTTTATTAGACACTGTACTTACCTAGTAAAACACCCAGCAGTTGTACCACAAATGGCTGTTCAAAGCTGCCTCTAAGTGCATGACTGTGATATAAAATACCATCCCTGTAATCGCTTTTCTAATGCATAAATGTGTGCCTGGCTCTTGAATTTCAGAACTAAATACCTGTGTAAAGTTAGCTACCAAACAGCACAGTGTTATGTTTTCTTAAACGGCCAAATATTAGTAAATATTGACACATTCTGTTAATTGGGATGAGGGGGTGGGGTTTTACTGTGAATTGTGATTTAGTTCCATGTTTTTAAACTCTAATGACAAAGCAGAAGTTGAGCACTACTGAAAAGGTGGCGTGGGAGGAATAGCCAGAAACTCTGTCAATAATGGCACATTTGGCAAAAGTGTTGGAATGCAAACTTTCCTGGTTAGAGTTTGCAGGGTAATGCCCCTCTGCAGTAAATCTTTTTGTTCCCAGGTGTGCTTAAGGCTGTGTCTAAGACAGTTAAGTGACAAATAAATAAATTAGAGCCTGCAATCTTCAGGGTGTGCTCATGCCATTAAAGGGGTGTCAGAGATTCCTTGTGCAGAATCCCAGTTTCTCCAGGGAAAACTTTTCCTTTGCATGCGAGTGTGTGCTGCCACAGTGAGATTTTGGCAGTGGTTCATATCTGGCAGGCTGCACTTAGATGTGCCCCAGCTATTCCCAGAGACACAAAAAGCATATTATGATAAAAGATGTGAAATGGCAACAACTTGGGAGAGCTGGTGTGTAAGGGCAGTGGTGGGAAACCATCTGAGAGGGATGTTAAAAAGGTAAATGTGAGGGAGAGCAAATGCACTTTGTGGGTGATTTCCAGCCATGCATCCCTTTGGAGGAGACATTTACTGTGCAGCAGGGAGAGCTGATTCCAGAGGAGAGGGTTTAGAGTGAGGAAAGCTGTCAGCAGGAGCTGTACCTGGTCTCTGCTGTCGGGATTATCACTGCTTTGCTGTTTCTGTCAATCATTTGTCTCTTTTCTGTCTCTTATCCACTGTGATTGCCACTTGGGTGAAAGATTTGACCCTGGTTTGGCCACCTTGTCTGTCCAGTGGGACTTTTTGGTTTGTTTAATATCTAAACATTCCAGTAGATAAAAATACAGGCAGTATTTTGGGATGCTGTAAGGTATTAACTTAAGGTATTTGGCTGAAATTTGACTTGCCTGTCCTTCATAGTCATTAGCAATAACTTTCTGGCCAGAAAAGTTGTTTTTGTCTAGTTCAAAGTCTTGTCCTGACTTGCTCTTAGAGGCCTGAGTCCTTTATATTTTATTCAGCCTTCCTTACAGCCTCAGTACCCTGGCAAAACAGTTTCACAGTGTTCAGCTCTTGAAGCAGTTGTACTGTTTTGTGTTCTGTGGACTGGCTCAGGCTCTAGTGACAGATGTGACCCCTTTGAAACAGGGAGGGACAAATGGTGCATTGAAAGTTCAGAGCTTCTGCAGTCTCCTCACTCAGAGGTATCTGCTGAAAGCCTGCGGATGCATCTCTCTTTGGAAAGAATTCCAGCCCAGCAGTGCCTGTGTTTTAGTTAGCAAAATGGAAATCCTCTCTCTTTATCTATTTGTTCACATTTTTTTGGGTCAGTACACAGCCTCAGGTCAGCGTTTTTCTTTTCAGCCCTATCTGGTGAAATGACCCAGTGAGTGTGCTCTTCTATTTACCTTGCTAGTCTAAAGCATATTAATCTGTGGAGCCTGGATTCCATAAACAAAGTGTCACCCCCATCCCTAAAATCACTGCAGCTTTGCAGCCCTGGTCAATTCAGTGAATTTCTGGTTAGGGAAGTACATTGGGACTAACACCACACTTCAGAAATGTGCTCATGCCTTGCAGCACTGACATCTTGGGGCAGTAACTCTGTGCTTGGAGACAGCCTTCTCTGCCACTTTTTTGGTGTTTTTTTTTTTGCTTGAATACCAGAGATCATGCTAGCTGTAGTGCCAGTGTCATTAGGCAAAGCCTCCTCTTACAGCTCTGCAGTTTTAGCAGCTTGACAGATGTGAGCAGCCACACAAGTGCCCTGGTCTGGGCATTTTATTGGAGCTTGCTGCAAGAATTCAGCTCCATTTTGGCATCCACTGGGGTTACAAGAGTCATGGGTAAGGTCAAATGGCTTTTTTTTGTTGTTGTTAATAATTTCTCCTATTTTTAATATTCTCCAGTTGTTGTGAGGTTTCTATCATTTTGTAGAAGCGCAGTGTGAAATTTAAAATATTTTTATCATAATTACATTAGTGGCCGTTGGCAAAATTTCTGTGTCTGGTGCTTTTAGTTGTGTATTTCTCTATAAGACCATCACCCTGCTGTAAGTGACTTGTCCTTTCCAATACCATGAAGCCAACACCAAGCCCCAAAACAGTGCTTGGGAATTTGACATTTATGTGAAGGCTTTGAAGGGAACTGAGAAGGTAAAGTTTGAGAGAGTTGCTTATTTATGAAAAAAACACCAAATTTCAAAATTATGAAAAAATTATGAAAAAAAAAACGAATTTCAAAATTCAAATAAATTTTGAAATAAGGTCATGCTTTTGGACAGAAAAAAAGACTTAATTGTTTCCTGAGAGTACATTTAAAAACCAGATTTTCTGTGGCCAAAGAGGAAATCTTAAATAAATCAAAGGAGAGCTGCTGTCCCCTGATGCTGATGCAGCAGAGGGGTTGCACCACTGGGTTCTGCTCATGAACTGTCCCAGGGTGTAAATGTTGAAATATTACTGAGGTAATGCTGCATTTTACTGCTTGGTACCATTTTCCAGCTGGGCAGCTCTTCATTTGAAAATACTTTTGAAACTGATGTAATTTACAAGGCAGTTTGCTTTTAAATTTGGGCTTGCATCCCAAATTTACTTAGATGATTTCTGTATTTTTGGTGAACTATTTCACATAAAGTGATCATTTGGACTTCAAGTAGATGTATTCAGACCCAAACTGACAGATCTTCTATTCATGTTTTTCTGTAATATTGTATTGCTGTAACAAAAATGAACTGTTCAACTGCAGCGAAAAGATTTGTCACTCCAAACAACTTCTGAAAAGCATTGTAACTTTATGTAACCATTTAATTTCTCCTTCTGATTGGGAGTGAAAGTTAACTTTTGAAGTGTTGCTTTCTGTCCTTGTGAAATCCCATTTTCTAACCAGTTGTGTTGCCTGAGGGTGCTGTTCCTTACCAGCTTGAGCCAATGGAAATTGCTGCTGCCCTCTTCTTGTGCCAACCCTGGCATGCCTCTAATTCCTCTGGAAACTGCTTCAGGGGAGATAAAGCACATAAAATACACTTTCTAATTTATTTTTTTTTAAATAAAGGGTGAGTTTGTATCACCTTGGGATCAACTTACAGCTTGAATAAGCAAGAAATGGGAGGGACAGCAGGGCTGAGCTTGGTCCTGCAGTGCAGCAGTTGCAGGGGTATGGCTTTAATTTATCCCTGGGATAGCCAGGAAGAAAAAAAAAGGGATTGTTCTGGGAGTTGCTTACCTCATATATCCACTGCAGGATATTAAACACTGAGAGGTTAGAGAACATGAGAGGCACTCTGTAAACGATGCAGCTTTGATTTCTGTATGGAAGGTGTTTTTTTTTCTCATTTTGCTGGTTCTGTATCATGTTGAACAAATAAAAGTGAGGCTTACATTAATATACTGCCATTTCCTCGTGCAGGTAGAATGTGCTTTTTGATGCTTCAGATAAAATTATTTTCCTGAGCTCAAACCAAACACACACCACCACCCCCACAACAACAAAACAAACAATAAAAGCCCCAGCCCATGAGTTTCTTGCACTCTTATTTCAAACAGGATTGGTAGCACCACTTCTTCTTAGGGTTGTCATTAGGAGAGCTTGGGTTTAGTTTCTTATAAATTCCCCAACCATTAACTGTTTCAGCTGAAGTATTCCATGCCAAGCATCTGCCTTAGATTGAATAAGTTTTTTTTTTCCTTTTCCAGAACTTCAGCCAAGAATTCAGTGGTTTACAAGGACAGAGCTTGTGGAGGGGGGTGGGGGTAGAAACTCTGGATTTTCCTTTGTTTAGAAATAGTTTCTGACCTCTTGTTTGAGAAGCACTGATAGCCTGGTGAGCCATGGGACACGGCTGAGAAAACAGCACTGGGGTGATGGGATGGGGAGGCAGGGGAGCAACGTTTGAAAGGATGATTTTGGTGGTGACAGGGAAGGAATTGCTGTGTCCTCAGGGCTGAAGCCTGTGGGAATGGGCTGTGTGTGCCCTCCNCCTGGCATTCCAGGTGTGGGGAATGGGCTGTGTGTGCCCTCCTGGCATTCCAGGTGTGGGAATGGGCTGTGTGTGCCTGCCCTGGCATTCCAGGTGTGGGGAATGGGCTGTGTGTGCCCTCCTGGCATTCCAGGTGTGGGGAATGGGCTGTGTGTGCCCTCCTGGCATTCCAGGTGTGGGAATGGGCTGTGTGTGCCTGCCCTGGCATTCCAGGTGTGGGGAATGGGCTGTGTGTGCCCTCCTGGCATTCCAGGTGTGGGGAATGGGCTGTGTGTGCCCTCCTGGCATTCCAGGTGTGGGAATGGGCTGTGTGTGCCTGCCCTGGCATTCCAGGTGTGGGGAATGGGCTGTGTGTGCCCTCCTGGCATTCCAGGTGTGGGGAATGGGCTGTGTGTGCCCTCCTGGCATTCCAGGTGTGGGAATGGGCTGTGTGTGCCTGCCCTGGCATTCCAGGTGTGGGGAATGGGCTGTGTGTGCCCTCCAGGCATTCCAGGTGTGGGAATGGGCTGTGTGTGCCTGCCTGGCATTCCAGGAGCCCTTGGCAGGGGCAGTGCCATCCTTGGCCATGCCCTGTGCCTCCAGGATGCTCTCCTGCAGCAGGGATGCAGGAGGGGCAGGGCTGCACAGGAGGGCACACAGGAGGGAGCCAGGCCCTGCTGCTTTGTGCTGGAATTACCAATTTTTTTAATTGCAGTGTGTGCAGCTGAGTGGCCCTGTCAGTCACTGTGCAAAGCCAGCAGAGTTGTTTGGACACTGGGGCCTGAGCAGTGCCTGTGTTTGCTGGGAACTTTGATCCACGTGCTCATTTCCAGCCTCCTTGGGCTGCTGCTGTGGGTGTGCTGCTGGAGACATAATTATGCCTTATCCATCTTTATTCTTTCAAATCGTTTTTTTCATGACTTGAAGTGTTGTGGTTTTTGTTTTTTGGGGTTTTTTTGTTGGTTTTTTTTTACTTTCTAATTTCATATCTCTCTGGGAACAGCCAGAATGTTTGATTTTTGCACTGCAGAATCAAATGACCTCTGGCTCTGCTGGCATGAAATAAAGAGTAGCAAATGGAATAAATAACTACTGGGGGGAAGTTAATGTAGTGTTGACTTCTCAATACCTGTTAATTTTCACTGATCAGAGCTTGAGGGAAGAGGGAGATTGAATCTGGCTGCCCCTTAGTGAGGGGTGGAGACCTGCTTGTGAATAATATCCCAAAAACTCACGAGGGTTTCAATTTTGCTACAGATTTATGTCAAATCTTACAGAGCATCAATTTGTATCACAGCTTTGTCATACTTCATAGTCCACTTTGTTGTTATTCCTTGCATTCTCACATTTTTAATGGTGACTTTAATCCAGCCTTTCTCCATCTCTGCCCTCTTGGTGGGATGTGAAATTTGATGTTTCATGGCTGCAGGTGTGCAGCACTGAGCTGTTCACATGGAAGAGATGCTTCTCTCTGTGCCCAGCTGGAATTTGGGATTTAGGCTCCACTCGTACAGAACGTGGGTGGTGCAGTTGGAAAAGGCCCCACGTTTTCTGTGCTGTGAAATTCTTGTTTGGGTGACTTTGGTGTGTGCCAGGCTTTGGAGACCTGCACCTGCCTAAGCTGAGTGTAAAATCCTCTCCCTCCTGGAAAAGCTGATGTGACACTGCACGAGCCCATGGTCCTTCTTGGCTGGGCCTCTCTTGTCTCTCCTGCTGTGTCTCCAAATCTTTGTCTTTTAAATGGCCTTGTTTTTACTCTTAAAGTCAGTTGTTTTATTTGGCAGGGTGACTAATTGCTGTGTTTTCCATCTTTTGTAGGTGCTCAGAAAGACAGTGTTTTATGACAGATGCTACTGAGCTCGTGCTGTATCAAATGCTTTTGTGCTTCTCTTTTTCATAATTATACCCTTGATAATTCCAGAAAGAAACCTATTAAAGGAATTCAGAAATAGGGAGCTCTCTTCCCATGCCTAAGTGTTGAACATGCTCCCTTGTCATTCCATCACAGTGAGGAAAGGGAAGAGCAAGGAATTCTAAGTGGTGCTCCCTGTTTTCTGTAATTCTCTGCCCAGCTGTATGTGCAGATGTGAATGCTGGGGTAAAACCTGTCAGATTGCCTTTGTTCATCTGTAAAATGGAAATGACTGGATTACCTCTTTGTTATCATAATGTGGGTAGGAAAAAAAAATATATATATTTTTAAAATTTTGGGGTAAATTGCAAGGTTTTTTTTCAATATTACCTGCAGCTGATATGGGAGTACTGTGAATTATTGCTGTTCCATTTTTAGTGAGGGCTAGCCCCACTCTGATAAAGGATCAGGATCACATGATAGTGCTCAACAATTCACTGCAGGTGCCCATTAGTTCCATTTTCATATTGATTCCATAAGCTGATGTGTTGTGCTTGGGAATGTCAGCAAGCTGGGCAAAGGGAATTTTTCCCAATTGTATGCGACATAATGGAATTAGAATATTCTCCTTTTCCCTTTGGAGTGTCCTGAGCAGTCTGGAGATAAAAGAGTGGCTCTGACTGGCCTTGAAAGACAAATGTGGAAGCACCTATGGTGCAAGGTCCATCTGGAAGGTCTTTATTGCATTAAACCCTTACTCAGAGAGCCAGGGATTCGTGTGTTGCCGTGCCTATTTCACGGATTAAAGCTGGATATTGCTGTAGATCAGGCTCAAAGCTTCACACAGTCCTCAAAGCTTCAGGCTGCCATTGAACTTTAGTCTTGGTTTTGAAAATTCATTTAGAATTAAATTAGCTGTAGCCATGAAACTGTGGCACTTTAATAGGAATCATCAGATGACATTTAAACGTGATCCTGTAGTGCAGTCATGTCAGGAGTGGTTTGAGGTAAGAAAATCGTGCCTTCAGGCACTGTGGTTCAGGAAAGTCACTAAATGCAAATGGTTCCTTTGAACATTGATTTGTTTTTGTTTGGAGAAGAGGGAAAGGATCCACCTCTGTCAGTTGCTGGGATGTGTGAACTGGAATTGGATCCACACTTCTTAGAGTGCCTCTAAAATTTGCATCCTGACCTAGACCCTAAGATCCAGGAAAAGCATCTCTCAGCTTTATAGAGCAAATCAATTCAGCACTGCTTGCAAACCTGTTAGATTTTAGCAAAGTTCTGCCTTTCTTTTGTACTTTGTGCCCCTTGCACCTCCTCCCTTTTTCCTTTAAAAAGTGTGTGACACATTGGAGCCGTGGGTCTCCAGGGTTTATTAATTTCTCAGGACTTTTCCTATTTCATTATTTTATGACTGTGGACTTTTCTAAAGTTAAAAAGATGAGCTTTTATTGTTAGAACCTGTACACAAAGAGCTGCCAAGACACTGGCCTAAGCTGCTGGCTGGCAGAGTTTATTTATCTAACAAGTCATGGTTGCTTGGTGAAGTGCCTTCAGCCCACCTTGTTTTCCATGCAATTTCCCTTGCAGGGAGCAGAACTGGATGTGATGTGTCCCACATTCCTGGGGTTATTCACACACAGATTATAGTTTACAATGCTTCCTCCCCCCTCCCAGCATTTATATATTCCTTTGGTGGAAGAGGGGGGAAAGCTGAGGGTGCCAGGTTTAATTTGGCACTGCTAGACTATGGCAGAGTTGAAGTGATTTTGGAAATTTCTCTCTTTTCATGCCAATTATTCTCTTTGTAGGTGATAGGTGCAGTTCAAATGGAACTACTTCAGTCTCCTTCATGAGAGGATGCTTGAAACAATCTGAGTCCATTTGCTCAGCTTATTAAAGGCCATTTAATGCAAATTATTTGGCTGTTACAAGTAGGGACATTTTAGGTGTGTTTATCCTTGATTACTTATTTGGTTTTCACCTCTAAAGAAATAAAATGTAACCAGAATTTTCTTTCCTCTGCCCTGTGTTGGGCAGTCTCTGAACACAGAGAAGCTCAGTTTTGGGGGAATTTTGCTCTGGAGTTTAATCAGCACAGCAGTTCCCCATTTCATCTCTGGCTTTACCAAAGAATAATTCATGTGCTGGTTTCTGATGCTGAGAACTCCTGAATGTCAGTGTTCTTTCCACCTGCAGCAGGAAGAGGAGAGAAAGCAGTGAATTTTCACCAGTGGACAGCAGAGTTTTGGTGGTGGGGTTCTCACTGGCACTTGGGGCTTGAAACCCAATTTTGGGTGTCAATTTAATGGCTCAAGTTATTGTTAGTGGTGATCAAGTGAGTGGCCTTTGTTCAGGAGGGGGATTTGAGTTTCCAAATGTAGACATTGCTTTAGAGGAGGTGTTTTCTGTGCCTTGGACTGGTGGGAACAATTTACCCTTGCACAGGTGCTGATCATCCCAGGTGAGCTTAATTCCACTGTTATTTTTCAGTCTGATCATCACAGGTGAGCTTAATTCCACTGTTATTTTTCAGTCTCATAATCCCAGGTGANGTGGTGGGGTTCTCACTGGCACTTGGGGCTTGAAACCCAATTTTGGGTGTCAATTTAATGGCTCAAGTTATTGTTAGTGGTGATCAAGTGAGTGGCCTTTGTTCAGGAGGGGGATTTGAGTTTCCAAATGTAGACATTGCTTTAGAGGAGGTGTTTTCTGTGCCTTGGACTGGTGGGAACAATTTACCCTTGCACAGGTGCTGATCATCCCAGGTGAGCTTAATTCCACTGTTATTTTTCAGTCTGATCATCCCAGGTGAACTTAATTCCACTGTTATTTTTCAGTCTCATAATCCCAGGTGATCCTTATTCCACTGTTATTTTTCAGCCTGATCATCCCAGGTGAACTTAATTCCACAGTTATTTTTCAGTGAGCATGGGGGGCTGTAGCTCCTGGTAAGTGGCCAGCAGTTCTGGGGATTTGATCCCATTTGCACAGGCTCCCAGATAAAGTTAAGATCCTAAACAGCTCTGCTCCAGTGATCACAGAAGAGTAAGGAATGCTTCCAGAGGATAATTGACATTGATGGGATGTTTTGACTCCCAAAGGACCTTTGTTCCATCTGCAGAGTAAGTTTGTGTTTCTGGGTATCAAATGGGGTGAAAATGTCCCTTTTCTGTTACCTGTGCTCTGTTTTGTGCATTTGGTTATCCAAATATTCCTCCAATAATCTATCCAACCTTCTTAGAAAACAAGCTGGGAGTTTCCAGCCTCTGCTTTTGTTAAATTTCTGTTTGTTATTGAAGAAATACACTTGGGTTTATACTGAAATTTACTCTGCTAAAATGGCAGAAAAGTAAATAGCACTCTACATAAGTACAGGGTGAATATACAGCCCCCCACCTCAACCTCCCTTTTAGAATTTTTAATTTGTCTCACCACATCTCAGGTTTTAGCTCCTCTTAACTGACAATGAAATCAAACAGTGTGAGCTTTTGGGAGAGTGTTTTGAAGAAGAGAAAATGCAAACCACATGCTACATTCCCCATGTGAAGGTTTAGTGCAGAAATCTTTCTTCATTGGGAAAACAAACTCGACTGGGTTTCCTAAGTGACATTTCAAAGCAGTTGGAGATGAAAGGCCTGTGGTCTAATTCATTGCATATGTGATATTTCCTAGTGGATAGGTGTTATTTTGAGAAAGAAGCCAGGGAAGGGTCTGAATTGGCAGTTTAAAAATGAGTGTAATCACGTTTTTCTGTCTAAAAAGTGGCAGATATCCATGATCAGAAAGTCACAGTTAGAGTAACTGTTCAGCACTTTGCACTATAATACTTTAAAAATGACTTTTTCTCGAGCTGTAGCAGTTTTAGCTGAGGCTTTTCATGCTGTGTGTTTTCTGCCTGATTCACAAGAGTCTCTGTGAAGTGGTTCAGTTGTTTCTGAGAACAAAGGCAGCTGCAGAACCCTGAGTTCTAGCCAGCCAGAATCATTTCCAGGAGCAGCACTAGTTGGGTTAAATCCTGTGATTTTCACTTTTGGAGGCAAAGATAGATGGTGTTTTCCTTAATCTCTCTTTCTGAAGTGATGATGATGTATGAATGCTAGCATTCATTTTTACTAAGTAAGATTCATGACTGCAGATAACTCCTGCAAACATGTCCCTGCATTACAAAAAGGCACAGAAAAAGGGGGATGAAAATATTTAGAAGCTTTTTGGTCTAATTCCACAAATAATCTATTCAAAGTTGCCAGACTTTTTGAGTCTGAAAATTGGGTTTAGAAATGAAGAGTTTCTGCTCTTAGTGCAGAATTGAGGTGGTGGCAGCAGTGTTATTTGGGATGGAGCTGCACAGGGATTTCCCACCTTTATTTGAGGTGGAGCTGCAGGGGGATTTCCCATGTTTATTTGGGATGGCAGAGCTGCACAGGGATTTCCCATCTTTATCTGGGATGGAGCTGCAGAGGGATTTCCCATCTTTATTTGGGATGGCAGAGCTGCACAGGGATTTCCCATCTTTATTTGGGATGGCAGAGCTGCACAGGGATTTCCCATCTTTATTTGGGATGTGTTTGTTACAGGAGCAGCTCTGGGCTTTGGTGAATGATGGGGCCTCTCTGTTTTTCACACTCACTGTTGCTGGCAGCATCCTAGGACGTGTCTTTAACAGCTGTTGCTTTTATTTTCTTTTTGCCAGAGTTGGGATTAAACATGTGGGATGGTGTTTCTTGTGGGGACTCAGGTGTTTATTAATTCTTATCTCTGGTACAGTCTCACAAACCCTGAGTTCTACAGCACTTCTGGCTAATAAATTAAAAATTAAGCCCTGTGTCTCTCTTTACAAGGCCTTTTAAGGATAAATTGTCCAGTTAGGAAATGACACCTAAATTATTTTTACTTTTAACCCAATAACCAACCACCCCTGGCCCACAGTGCAGACTTTTCTACCCAATTACAAAATCCCACCCAGACCATGGAGAAGGTGAAAAAGGACTCAGCCTCTGCCCTAACCCCCCCACCTTGCTTTATATCTATATTTCTGTATTCTAAACCCTTAAACTCTGAGTTTTGCCCCCTGTGCTATCCCACACTTCTATCCAAAGCACACCCCCACAATCCCAGGGCTGTCACTCAATTTTGGGAGCTTCTCCACAGCCTCAGCTCAGTGCAGGGTTTGCTGGGGGTCAGTGCCTGTGGGGGCACAGAAATCCTGGAATTCTCAGTGCCCAGGGTTCCACCAAAGAGCCCTTCCAAGACCACAGCCTTGTTCTTAGGAACCAAATGCAAGCCACAGAAGGAAGACAGGCAGAGGATATCTGGTTCTAGACATCTTATATTTCCTCTCTGAAATTTCCCTTGGCATTCAGGGAAATTTTCTGGCTCCATTTTCAGGCTCCATCTTCTGAATCCTCCTTTTATCTTCCCTTGCTGTAGCCAGACGTGCTGGATAAGTTTGCAGGTTAACTTGTCTCGTGGAAGGAGCAAAGATTGTAGAAGGACAAAGAGAAGTTGAGTAACAGCCTGGGGAATTATATTCTGTTCATGTTCCTGCTGCACAGCACCAGGCTGGGGGGGAAAAAAAAAAAAAAAAAGGCACATTTCTGTTATGCTTTGATATTTTTTTATAGCTGTCCCTAATGGAAGCAGGAGATTTGATCAGAACTTGCACTAATACTGAATCCTTCAGAAAATCAGGCCACAGGTTTTCTAAATTAGGCATCTGTATTAGCAGATGCTTCTGAGAGTGTAGCTGCTAATTTTGCTGTGCTGCAGTTCAGGCTTTTAAAATCATGGAAAATTCTGTTCAAGCAAAGGGCTGTGCAAGTAAATGTATTAATATTTCTGAAGTGTGCTGTATAGCACCGTGATAAGCTGCCAAAAAAGTTTATCAGAATGTTCATAATTCAGTGCAACACTTGAATATTGTGTCTTGAATGACTGCATGGGGTTATACATAATGATAAAGAAATGGTGAGCAGCTGTCTGTTCTGTCAGCCTTGCTCACAAGTACTCTGGAAGAAATAAATTGTCATTAAAGGCTGAATCTTAATGCATATGTATGTGGGGATGAATTAAGTTTAAGTCTGGATTTCCTTATTACTTTTTTAGTGCTTTCCTTGGCAAACTTAGCGTTCTTTTTTTGTGAAGGAACCTTCTGGCTCATTGTAGGCTATTCCTGCTGCTTTTAATATCCTTTGAGATTGATTCATGAAGTGCCAACATCTTGAGCTGTGGAAAAAGGGTAAGAATCCTAAAGAAAGGCCCTGGATACACGAGAATAAATTTGAACTCAGACTCTTTCTGTGCCACTTTGATCTGAAAGAGACATCTTGTGATTCAAAGGAGCTTTGCTGTTAACTAAGACCATGAATTTATTCAGTTTCATTTTGATTAAAAACTGATAGCATTAGCAAAATACATAAAGACAACATCTGGTTCAGGTTTATTGGAGTGGTATTTCAGAAAACTAAAAGAGCTATGTCTGGTAATTTTTGAGCATGTCTGTATGTGATAACTGCTGAGAGGAAAAAAAAACCTCTGTGTCTGGATGAGCTGAAGAACATTTTTGCAGTGGTGCTGCTCAGTGATTAATGTGCAGGTAGAGGATGGTTTGGTGCCTGTTTCCCTTTCACAGGAGGGTGAGGTTGGGAGGAAGGCAAAGCAATTGGAAGTGGAGGATGGAATGCATCAGTGGAAGGATGCTGGGCTCCCTGCACCCCTGCAGGGCCCAAATGCAGCTTGGAGCTGTGCATGCTTTGAAAATTTACCAACAGTGCAGGTCATGGGAGGGAAAACCTGCAGCTTTTTGACTCCTTCAGCTCTCTGAGCAGAGGGCAGCAAGAAAAAGCATCTCAAAGCAATGTTTTCCTATAAATTAATGAAGTGGCCAGCCCTGGCTTGCTGGGTGTGCTCTGAGCAGGCAGGAGGATCTGTCTGCCTCTCCTTTCTGCTTGCAGGAGAAATGGGTTTTCCCCCCAGCAGATTTCAGATGCTGTAGAATCCCCTAAAAGCTCTTTGCAGCTGTCAGGGAATGAGGATTCAACACATTGCAGGAAAGGTCAGGAATGGTACTGACCTGTGTGGTTGATAAAAATATTGCAAGGACCTCCCCCAGTTTTTAATCTGATGCATTTTTTAGGATTGAATTAAATTTTTTTTTCTATGTTTCAACAACAAAAGTCAGACTTTAAGATCTTTATAAATATTCCTGCTAATTAAGCTCTTGACAGTGATGCTGAGAAAATCCACTTAGAGATTTTTTGAGTGTAGTGTTAATGCTTTGAGAATTGTGTTGTCCATTGTGTGAGGTTCCTCACAGTCAGCTTACAGAATGAAACTTTATTTGAATGTCAAAGTGGTAATTTCTTTCAGCAAGGAGCAGAAATAGGCTTAAGACACTCCACTAATTAATTAATTTTAAAGAAAGGGAAATACTAAGTGTTTAGAGAGAAAGATAAACAGAAGTATCCTCTTTTAAAGACTCACACAAGGCTGTTCAGTGGCTCTAGAGCTCCTTGATTTTTCCTAGAGTGGCTGCCAGTGCCTTACCTGATGATATTTTCATCTGTTTACTGACACATCACCACAGAACTATACAGCACAGGGGATTCTTTAGCTGATAATTCAAGCTTTTATCCTCCTATCCTTCTTGAAAGAGGGCTTACTTGAAAGAAAAAATAAATATTATGCAGGTTCTTTTTCCTGTGTGAAGGGAGAGCAGTTATTTGTAGTTCTGAGGGCTTTCTTCTGGGACCTGTTTTGGTTTCCTCAGGAAATGTACCTTATTCTCTTTTTCCTCCCATATATGTCATATATTAGAAACATCTAAGGGAGTGGTGGTGTTCAAATAATTGTAACTGAGAGGAGAAATCTTTGGTTTAGACAGCCCAGCAGAGCAGTCTGTGCTTCAGAATCCTGCCTTTAATAAGCAGCAGTGACCTGGAGGCTTTCTCCTCAGCTGAAGTGGTGAGACAGCACAGAGATGGGATGCATTGGAGATAAAAGCCAAGGCTGAAATGCAGGTTTTGAATGCAGCCAGCAGCTGAGCTGCATGCAGCTGTGTGTGCTGTGCAGGGCAGCCCCAGGAGCTCTGGGTGCAGCAGGGACCTGCCTGAGCTCCTCGCTGCCCTCAAGGGAAATCCAGCAATTTGGGGTCTGGCCAGATCATCCTTGACAGGACAAAGTTGGGTTTAGATTTCGTGGTTTGTGGGTTTTTTTTTTTTTTTT
>WEIU01023874.1:47296-61474 GCA_013389925.1 Aegithalos caudatus
TTTTTTTTAATGTGGCCATTACGTTGGCCAAGCTCCCAAAATAAATTATTTTGATGTGCCTAATTCATCCCCTATGAAACAGACCAATCCATTAAGGATTCTGCACTGTTTTGTGTTCTTGTGGTGTATGACATCAGTAGAATGCCACAAGTTAATTACATTCTTAATTACAGCTTTGTATTGAATTAGGGATGTATTATCCATAGAATAATTGAAAACCTGCTGAGATCACGTCTGCTAACATCTAATTGTATCCCGTGATTTTTTTTTTTTTTTCCTCCTAAACTTTAAATAAAACCTGGCATTTCATTTAGCATGGTTTTAATTAATTGACATGAGAGATGTAATTAGAGCTGAGGCAACAGACCAACTATCTCAAAAAAAACCACTCAGAAATTAATGATGTTTCGGGGAACAATTAACAGTTTTCAGAGCAGCCTCTATTCTCCTGCATTCCTGGAAAAAGCTTGAGCAGGCACGGGTGAAGAGAGGAGTTTGTGCTCTCAGAATCCAAGATCTGAACACCCAGAGACATTCTCAGTGCTCTCTCCACTCGAGGAAACTCAATCCACTCTCAGCCTCCCAAGCCACCCAAGGACATCCCAGGAGGAGCAGGGATGATTTTCCCAAGTGTTGTGCAGGACAGGGCATGGCTGGGTGGCACCAGCAGCAGCAGAGATTCCTGACAGGCAGAGAATTTCTGTGCCAGCTTTTATTGTCCCAGTGGAATTGCCTTCTGCTCCAAGAGTTTCACCTCAGCATCAGGAGCAGCTGGGCTGGATTCCCTCCCTGCTTTCCTATGGCAGAGTTGGTTTGGGAGATGATTTGTGGCCCCCCCAGCATCCAAAGAGCTTCAGGTAATGGGAAAACTTCATTTCCTCTCTCCTTTCTTTCTGCATTTTGCTTTAGCAGATTCTTGCCCTGAATTTTAAGGCTGTGGGTGGCTGAGTTAGGCAAGAGCTGGTAGTGAGAACAGTGGTCAGGGAGTTGGTCAAAAAACCCTGGGCATCTTTTCTCCTTTTTGGTAAAAATCTTGTCTGGGATCTCAAAGAGAACTCGCTGGACTTGAAAGAAGTGATCTGAGAAGGAAATGCAGCTGAGCAGTGTGGTAGTGACAGAATTTCTGAGCCTGGCTTCTGATCAGAAGCTTTGGTCTGTCCTTTTTCACTTTCCTTTTGTAGGAGCCTTGGAAATTGTTTTGTGTTTTGTTTGTGTTTTGTTTTGTGTTTTGTTTAGCAAATGATTTCTTTTTTTCAATTGGTGTTTTTCCATAGAGACAAAACCTTTCATTTAAATCCACCTACAACAAAGCTTTAATTCCAGGGTGAGGAATAATGTCCTTTGGCTGTTTGCAGAAAGATTTATTTGTTTCAGGCCATACAGTTATTTCCTGAGTATAACCTGACTTGGAAGTTTTTCTGTTTGATATCTCTGAAATTAATATGCCCCCTTCAGAGCTGCCTATACATAAATCTGCATCTGCTTTGTTTCTAAACGTGGAGCATGTGCAGGGGTGTCAGGGCTGTGTGAGAGCAGGTTTGGGAGATCTCAGTGTGCTTGGACACCAGAAAAACCCCGGGTACATGAGCTGAAAGCTGGCTGGCAGCCACAGCACACAGAATGGAGGGAATGTTTGCCTAAAAGGCTGGATTGTGTCAGGCGTGACTAAGCAGGAATTTCAGCTAAAAACGCGTTAAAAAATGGAATGCTCGGAGCAAAACCAGCACGTTGGTGCTCTTATCTCGAGACTGGGCTTGGGTTTGAATATAAAACATCAATGAAAGGAGGGAGAGGAAGCTCTCCAGGGTGTTCCCTGGGTTTGGGGGATGCTGGTGGAGGTGACTGCTGACTGTTCTGCCATGGGTTTGGGATTGAATATAAAACATCAATGGAAGGAGGGAGAGGAAGCTCTGCAGGGTGTTCCCTGGGTTTGGGGGATGCTGGTGGAGGTGACTGCTGACTGTTCTGCCATGGCTCTGTTTACATTCCTTGTGGAATATGTGTGCCCTTTGCTGGCCTGTGGGGTGCTGGGCTGTCAGTCAGGCAGGAAAATACTTTAATTACCCCCCTGCCCCAGACAGAGCAGAGAGAAAGGGTGGGAAGGGATGAAAGGAGTTCAAGCTGACTTTCTGACTGTCAGAAGAGTGATAAACTGTGAGTGCTGGCTGTTACCCTCCCTGCTTTCTGCAGGAAGGACATTCCTGCTGGAAGGAGGTGCTGGGCTGGGTGTGCTCTGTGCCTGCCCTGAGGGTCTCAGGGATGGGAATGGTCTCTGCAGAGTGCTGGCTCCATGGGCTTTGATCCAGCAGCTCAGATAACCCAGAGCTGAGAGGGGCAGGGAAATCCTCCCCCTGCTGCAGGGCCATGATGTGTTCATAACAGACTGTGCTGGTATTTTTTCTTAACTTTTTCTTCCCTTCAAACTCTTAATTTCCTTTTTTTTTTCCATTGACATCAAAAACACTTCCTCTCAGGTAGAGATCTTCAGTTAAATTGTGCTTGTGTGGAATAAATGGGAGCCCCTGTTGCTGTAAGGTTTCTGAAAAGCTGTCTCAATTAATTAATAAACAGGTAGGAAGCTTTGCTGAAACACATGACCCTCCCTGCTCAATATTTCTTTTTTTTCTGGCCTGCTGTGTTCTTTGTTCATTACTTTTCTAATGATTATGTATGCAGCTCAATGAGCAAATCACCATATTCATATTTGTCCTCTACTTGGGCTTAGCATGTCAAACACTGCTGTTCTGGCAAGGTTCAGGGGACTCCTGGAATGGGAGAACAGGGCAGCTGCAGGCTCACAAATGAGCTGAAAGGTAATTCTTTAGCAGCTTTGTACTACCCCTGTATCCCCATGTTCTTGGGGATATAGGGAATAGGGGATTTAATAAGGGAGCAAGTATGATGTGGTTACAAGAAAAAAAAAAAAGGGGATTTGGAGCTAGAAAGCACAAACCATTGGCTGGCAGTGAGGGAATGGCCCTGGTGTCACTGCTTGGCCTGGGACAGAGCTGGGAAATTCTCTGTGCTGGGAGTAGCACTGGAGCAGTGGTGCAGGAGGAGTCAGCAGTGGGAGATGCTGTCAGAGCCTTCATGCAGAGCTGGTTTGTTGGACTCACATTTCCACAAAAGGCTCCTCTGGCTTCCTGAAGTCAGGGACACAAACCCTGCGTCAGGCACAGAAATTTCTGAGATCACCTCTGCATCCAGGCTGTTTGCTCTGGATTGATGTTGGGATAAGCTTTTGGGGGCATAAAAAAAGGGGATGCAATCGGCTGAATTGGTGAATTTAGGGAAGTTGGTTTTTCTTGCTGTGATTTCTGGCAGATTGCTGTCTCCTGGAGGCTGGAGAAGTGAGCCCATGAGAGGAGCTGACAGTCCTGGGCACACGTCTGTCTTCCCATCTCCCTGCAGAGCTGCCTGAGCTCCCATTTCTCAGTGATAATGCTAAATGAAGTACAGGCTTGGACAGCAGCCAGGTGTCAGCACATGGCAGAAGGTTTTAATTCTGCTTTTAGAAACTAGATAAGTGGTGTGCTAATATAAGCTAATAAAAGCACAACCTCTCTTCTCAGTTGGACAGCTTGGGAGTGAAGATGATGGTGACACAGGGTTTTGTGTTGGAGCCTGTTAAAGCTCTGGTTATTACAGCTGTCTCTGTAAGGTGCTGTCTCACTGTTATAACATCTATTTGCTTAAATGCAATGACAGAGCAGCCAGATACATTCATTCCCTGGGAAGCTTTTTGTCTCTGGGTGATGTGCTTTCCTCACAGTTGTGGTTGGACTCAGGCACTGCTCAGGATTCATCAGTGCTGTGGTCCTTTTCCATGCCAGTCCCAATCCCAAGGCTGGGAGCTGTGTTTCTGAGCAATCACCACGTTATTGCCTTTAGCTGCTTCCTCTCTGAGAGCCCCCAATTCCTTTGGATGTGCTGGAGCTGGTGCCCAGGACAAGCTGATGATGCTGCAGTCTGTGCATTCTGCTCATCACTGGAGACATCTGGTTTCACTGAAGAAATTCAAACCAGGATGCCTCTGAATGCACAAATGGACTGAAATTAGTGTTTTTAACATTAACTGCAGTAGTGCTTTTTAGCCTTTTTCTCTCATTCTCCACAGATTTTTAACCCTTTCCACTCCTCAGGAAGTCTGTGCTGGAGTTTGTGTGCACTCCTCTGTAGCAGAGGGGAAAGGCTGCTTTAATTTTATGGCTTTTAAGTATTTTAACACATGGGAATACTGTCAATTGTTTTAGAGAGATCAATGACAAGAAAGTTCCCACCTCTCCCACGGTGAGACTGGCTGTGCTGTGGAAGGTGAGCATTTCTCCCCTACAAAACACCAGTCACAGGGAGCTCCTTTGGCACATTTTTGGCACTGAGGAATATCAGGACGTGAATCTGGATTTTCAGGGGGCAGTTCTGTTTTCAGTGCCTCAGAGAGCTGGATCTGGCTCCTGCAGTGCTGGCTGGGTGCATTTCCAAGCTGCAGCTCCTGTGCTGGGGTTGCTGAGCTGAGCCAGGACAAAGCTGTGCCAGCACACTCGGAAGTGTCTCGATGGCTCCTTTGCCAGGCTGCTGTTTGCCAGCTGAATTTAGCATTCTCCTTCCCCTGATCAATGAATAGATTTTTCCCTCAGATCCTCTTTTATTTTTCAGTTTCCTCTGCAGTGTTTTTTTTTTCCCTGTGGAAGATGAAATCTGTCACAGGGGCTTAGATTTATTAACTGCTGCCTGAGTCGCTTTGTGTGATGTCAGGGAGGGAGAGGAACTGATTGTATCCTTAGAACTGGCTTAACAGAAAGGCTTTGGATAATTCCAT
The DNA here is from genome assembly GCA_013389925.1 of Aegithalos caudatus. NCBI lineage: Eukaryota > Metazoa > Chordata > Aves > Passeriformes > Aegithalidae > Aegithalos > Aegithalos caudatus. The sequence goes on from WEIU01023874.1 coordinate 52,116, forward strand.
AGATTTTTAAGATGTTGTGTTGGCTTAAGTGATTAGTGTGAAAGCTTCAAAGAAGACTAAATATTTAAGGCTTTATTCTGCCCTTACTTGTACCCACGCATAACTCTGGATTTTCACATTTGAATGAAAAAGTAATTCTGCATCTCCCTTCCACCCCTTCCCTTTTTCACCTCTCCCCCACTCAGACTGCACAGAGTTGGTATTCTCCCTTCCAGCAGTGGGTGAGCAGCTGTGGAATACTGCCAGGGCCATGGGAATGGGGGCAGGCAGAGTGCTCAGGGAGGGGGGCATCCTAGAGAAACACAGGACATCATTCCCTGCTGGATGCTGCTCTTCTCCTGTCCCGTTTGCCATCTGTGCCTGTGCCTGTTCATTCACTCAGGGTGAGAAGCTCACTCAGCCTGGGATTAACTTTTTACAGCCCCATCGGGCACTGTGTGGTAGTGAAGGCAGAATTTGGGGTGGGAAGGACTCACTTGCTCCTCTGTGCTCCCTTGGAGTATTTCCTCAGGGCTTCTCACAGCCCACACGTGGGTAAGCTGTGGATTTTGTCTTAGCTAGGTGAGTTCTGGTCATTCCACTGCTCCTCAGCTCCCATTTGAGAAGTTTCTGCCTGGAGGGGTGTGCAATTCTGAGGGAGGTGTGTGTTCCTGGCTGGCAGCAGCACTGCAGGGTGCACAGCTGCAGGGCTGGCTGCACAGCTGGCTGCACAGCTGGCAAACCTGCCAGCCCAGCTGAGGGCTCAGTCACTGCCAGGGCCATTGCTGGATTGAGCAACAGAAACATTTCCCTCCTGGCCCTTTCCCTGGGTGCCCAGGGGGCTGAGGCAGTGTGTGCATGGCCTCAGGCTGTCTGCATCTTCAGCTTTGGCCCTGGGCATGGCCTCAGGCTGTCTGCATCTTCAGCTTTGGCCCTGGGCATGGCCTCAGGCTGTCTGCATCTTCAGCTTTGGCCCTGGGCATGGCCTCAGGCTGTCTGCATCTTCAGCTTTGGCCCTGTGCATGGCCTCAGGGTACCTGCATCTTCAGCTTTGGCCCTGTGCATGGTTCCAAGTGCCTGCATCATCAGCTTTGGCCCCAGTGCATGGCCTCAGGTTCCCTGCATCTTCAGCTTTGGCCCAATGCATGGCCCCAAGTGCCTGCATCATCAGCTTTGGCCCCAGTGCATGGCCTCAGGCTGCCTGCATCATCAGCTTTGGCCCCAATGCATGGCCCCAAGTGCCTGCATCATCAGCTTTGGCCCCAGTGCATGGCCTCAGGCTGCCTGCATCATCAGCTTTGGCCCTGTGCATGGCCCCAAGTGCCTGCACCATCAGCTCCTTGCCTTTGGCCCCAGGCAGCCTCTCCTGCCCTGCCTTTGTGTCCTGCCAGGTCTGAAGGGTGAGCCAGGGACCCTCCAGCTCTCCCCAAATTGCAGAGAGCAGCAAACCCTCACCCTCCTGGATTGTCCAGAAGGGCTCTGCTGTCAGACTCAGTGTGGGGATGCTTTTCCCAGGATTGGGCTGCTCAGACCCATTCAGCTGTGGAGCTGATGTGTGGGAGGAGTCTCTCAAATGTCATTTGCAAGGAAATAAATGTAAAAACTGTGGTCCTGAGGCAGGTGATGGGCTGAGCCTCTCGTTAGCCTGGGCTCTGTGGTGACTGCTGCCAGCCACAGCCAGCACACAGGGGCACTGCTGTAGGCTGGGTGAAGGAGGATGCTGATTGTTCAAGGTGTTCCACCCCTGGAAAAAAGCCCAGAGGAGTTTTTGTTGTAGCTTTGAAGGGCACAGCGTTTGCTGAGATGATTCACTCCTCCTGCCAATTTGTAGTTGAAAGGTGGGCTCTCTTCATTCAAAGGGATTGATGGTTCTGAAGAAAGCAAATTTAAGTTGGTTTTTAATCCTTTTTTTTTCCTTAAGTAAGAGCATTGCTTTTCTGCCAGCTGTGCAGAAAGTGAATCTGATTGCTTTCAGTTGTTCCTTTGTGGAATTCACTTAGGTTCCCTCACAGTAACTGAGAAGTGACTGACTTTTCCATTATACTTCCCATAGCACAGATTGGCATTGAAGGTCCCTCTTGATCTCTCAGAAGTGGAATTGTGATTCACAAGGAGAAGGAGGGAAGAGGGAAAAATCTTTTAACTTCTCCCTCTCACATGCCCAGGTTCTTTTTTTTAAAATCATTCTTGTGCAATGAAATATTTGCTACTGCTTAGTAAGATCACTTGGAATTTGTCACTGAGGTGGCAAATGGTGAAAGTTGGGAAGCTGCTGAGGTCTGTAGGGCTTTGGAGTTGATGGTGGAAGGCTGGGAGCTCTAAGGGGGTCTGATTTTAGGAATCCTGGATCCCAGAGAGACTCAGGATGATCCTTGGGCCCATAGGTGAGGAGCAGGATTCAGCTGCTGCTTTGGGTTAAGATTTATTGTAATCTGGCTTGGTACTTGAAAGTGAAGTACAACCTGAACTGAACATGGAGCATTCTGTCAGGGTGGGTATTTTTGCTATAAAAGTCATTATTCTTTCCTTTTGGTAAGAGGATGAGGCTTCATTTTACCTCTGCAATAGCCAAGATGCAACAGGTCACAGAAACCAGTGCATCCATTTAGCTGCTTGCTTTGCTACTGCCTAATGCTTACAACACACTCAAACTGTGTTCCTGACTATTCCCTCCCTGCAAAAAAAAAATTTAAAAATAAAAATGAAGTGTGTAAATGTATTTCTAGAAGCACTTTGATGAAGGGCCTCTCTGCTGGGTGTGCACATGGGGAGGTTCCCTGGCTGTGTGTGCTCCCTGCTGCCCTGGTTTGGAAGTTTGGGAGCAGAGGGGATGAGGAGCAGGCAGGTGGTTTTACCTGGTTTTTTTTTTGCCAGGGGAGGGGAGGAAGGCTCTGAAGGTGTTTGTGTCCTCTGGGGACAGGCAGGCATCCATCCAGCTGGGGCAGCCTCTCAGAAAATGTGCTGCCTGCTTCTGGGCTTCCTTGGGACAAAATCACCCTGGGTCAGCTTCAGGGACAGAGCTGAGCTCCTGGCTGCTGGAGAAACTGTGGTAGAGGAATTATAAAAGAAAGGCTTTATAAAATCAGACCTGCTCTATTAAATAAATAGCTAGCTTGTCATCTCTTCTAAGTGCAGCTAACAAGTAATTTGTAAGCTTCCATATGAAGCTGTTCTAAGAATCCAAAGTTCCTTTAATGCAACAGTCTATTTTGAGAGTGAAAAATAAGTGCACCTGTAATAACAAGGGATTTGCCCCAATCAGGAAAATCAGGAAAGAAAATATATAACCATTCTGAGAATAAACAGATTTAGTAAACAAGTAATATGTCTTTTACTAACCAATAGAATAATTAACAAGAAAGCTATTAACCCATCAGAAGTTGTCCTAAAAGTTTATAAAACTGTAGAAAGACAGCATGCAGCCATAATAAAAATCCTTCTGAGCCTTCTGAAAATTTTACTGTGTCACTCATGTCGTGTCCACCCTAACACCAGTAGGAAACAAATTTAATAACTGGTATTTTCCATGGGAATGCCATTTCATGTTATAAACACTCAGGGTATTTCTCCATCCCTGTGCATGTCAGTTCCTCTCTGTGGCTCTCTCTGGAAGAGTTCAGACCCTGTGCTGGTTTTGAGCCCCACTCCTTCCCAGTTCCTCCCTTATCCCTTCCTTTGGGATCACTTTCTACAATTCCATCCTCCCCTCCTCAGTTCCCCCTTCTCACCTCCTGTACAGGCTCAGAGCTTAAGGAAAAGGGATGTTTTCACATGTGAGCCCTGGCAGCACCTGGGTTTGGATCCCTTAACACGTTTTTCATCCTGCTTTTGTCCCTGAGCAGCCAGGGCAGCTCACATTGCAGGGAGCAGGGGCTGGGTGGGGATTTGCAAGCTCAGAAATGAGCTTAGGAGCTCCCTGGAAATGGAATTGCAAACACTGGCTTGGTAGCAGCATCAAAAACCTGATTTAGTTCTTTTCAGAAGGAAGTGGAGAATGAGAGATGTGTGTCATTGAGACACTGCCTCATTTATCTGTATCTTCTCTAAAATCTGGAGATAATTAAAATGCTACAAAAGTTTAGCTGGAGCAAAGAAATATGGAATCTGTTAATGTTGAAGAAGCCCTTTGACTTAGAGCAGTTGAGAATGTGATGTTGTAGAAAGGCTGTTAATAAGGAAGATGCTTTAAAGCTGGGTATTTTAAATGTATTTCTAGTGGAAGAAGTATTTTTTTCAGTGCTGGTATTTAAATGCTGTAATTTGCTATAAATAGTGGTTAAGAAAATGGAGACATTTGTACAACGTTCTCCAGTTCTGGTGACTTGAAACCTATTTTCAGTAAAAACTCTTCAAATGCATGCTAACTTGCAAAATGAGATTGCATCGTGCTTCATCATACTGAGAAGCATATTTTACCACGAGGGTTTCACTAGAAATCAATATGGAATATTGTACTTGTTAGAACTATTCTAACACTGTCTTATTAGTTAGATTAGTTAGATTAGAACTACTTATTAGTTAGATTAGAACTACTCTAACACTGACCTAAAGAAGGTTCCCTTTTCCCCCCAAGATCCTTGGGTTACTTTACTTTCATTTACCTGCTTTGTGACATCTTCTTTACTTTCCTTCCATAGGAGACTAATTGCAGGAGCTCAGCTATTTTGTGTTTTGAGGAATTAGCCATTAAATAGCACTGACTTAAAATCTTCCTTGATTGATTACGTGTAACTGTCTGAATTGCAACAGTAATTCAGTGTAGCAGCCCTTGCTTATGAGGTGTAAAGTAATTTATCCTTGCTAATAAAACATCATTGTGTGCTTGCTAAGAGAAAATATTGAATTAATTCCTGTTACTCTGTATTTTTATATCTTGATTCTGTTCGAATTTCTGCTGTAATATGGAAAAATATTCAATCAGTTCTGTCTGGAAGATGACTTTGAAATCCTTTGCAGTGGAAGCAATCAAGACAAAGAACTGCCAAACAGGAGTTGCATTCTGTGAATGTAAATAGGTTCTGCACCATAATTAGTGATTTTCTAGGGCTGGACTGGAGGGCCCTGTGTTTTCCTGGGAAAACAGCTTTGATGTGCACCATCCCTAATTTCTGCAGTCCCGAGTGAGCAGGCTGTGATTCTGCTGTAATGAGGCATGTGTTCATGTCACAGCCTTCTGTCCAGCCAGGAGCCAGAACACCAGGGCTGACTTTGGCAGGAATCTTGCCTTGCTTTCCTGGGTAGGCTTTTGTTCCAGAGATTTGCCCTCAGATATTGCAAGTTCTCATTGAACCCTACAAGGATTCCTCCACTTGTGCTGGCTTTTTGCTCAGTTTGCCAGCTTTCCTGGAAAGCGTCAATGTTTCAAACCACTGGGGGAATTGTTTGCTTGTTTAGGAACAGAGGGATTTAAAACAGTGGAGCTGACTAGAACTGGTTCTATTTCAGTTCTGTTTGTTTCCATTTCGTTTTCTTTCTCTTTTTTTAAGCTGTGAGACACGTAGAACAGAGATAAGTGTTTGCTGTGCATCTCAAGGTGGAGTTGTATTCTTGCAGCCATCAGTTTCTTAGTGTCATTTAATAATGAGCCCTTGTTCCTCTGCTCTTATCTTAACTTTTTTTGTGTGAGTTGTTGTTCCATTCTTTTTCCTCAAATGATTTCCTGCTACGACGTTGTTGGGGATTTTTCATTTGAGCTGTGATTGAAATCTTGTGATGAGAAGAGGAGGTTTGGCACAGGTACAGCCAGAGCCAGGACAGCCCTGGCTGACTCTGGGGGCTGTTTGTATTGAGGGTGACTAACTTACATCCTCAACAAGTGAGTGGAATTCCTCCTTCCCTGCAGGAAGAGCCAGTGAGAGCAGCTCTGCTGCAGTTGTGCTCTGCAGTGAGTCCCACAATGGCCAGAGCAGTGCTCCCCAAGCTCTGTCCCTCAGCCACAGCACCGGGGGCTCGGTTTTATTGGGGTGATGTTTGGGTGGGGTGGTGGCTGTGCTGGTCCCACTGGGATCACATCCCTGTGGTGTGTGCCAGCATCCTGAGCTCTGGGGATGGGCTCTGTGGGTCACAAATTGTTATCACTGTGATGGTTATCATCGTGCAGGAGGGGCCTGTGGCTCCCACAGGGTGCAGCTCAGGAATGTGCACGTGTAGAGCAATGCCTGATGTAAGTGTTGGGCTGTGAGGTTGGGTTTTTAAAGAATCTATGGCACTCTGCTGGAGAGGCAGCTGTGAAGAACCCTTCTGCTGGAAGTATGAGCTACAGACTTCTGACATATCTATCCAGTGCCAGTCAACCAGCTTCAGGCAAGAAAGAGTGAACAATTCTCACTACTGATGGGGAGTAGCACAGGAAAAGTTCAACTCGTTCAGCGATGGGAATGTGGATAGAAGAGTCTGAAACTCTGCTGCTGTCCTGAAAATACTCAAGTTTGCTGCTTTTCAGAAGGCCAAACTTCCACATCCCCCCAGAGCTGTGTTGGTTTTGAGGCATGTGCATGGCTGGGTGAGTTTGCACATAGAGTCTCACCCAATTCAAGCGAGCACTTGTATTCTTTGTGCTCAGCTCCTCCACATTAGCATAGTTGCTACTCCCCAGAGTATGTGTTCATTCATTGCATCTCAGTGTGGCAGTCAAAGAATTAATTACCCAGAGAAGGGACAGGCCTCTTGTAAAGAGTTTCCCAAGTTGAGCTGTGAAAGGCTGGGTGTCCCCGCCGGGGCTGCAGCGAGCTTGTCACAGCATTGGTGGCAGCTCACGGGTCAGCGCCTGGCAATGAGGGGACACTGGCACAGCAGCCCTCCCTGCCTCCCCAGCCTGCAGCACTTGGGCTCAGGGGATGGGCAGGATGGGCAATTGTAAGTCCTTGTTCATGGGAAACAGATTTTGAGGTTGTCATTAAAAACAGACCGACAAAAAAAAAAATAGCGTATTGCAGAGAGGGCGTGGAAGTGAAGGCACAGAGCCCAGTGAGCTCCAAGGAAGGGGAAAAAGAAAGTTTAATTTACAGAAAGTTTATTTTACAACTTGTTATTTTGCAGTTAGAGGAAATAAATGTGCCCAAGAAGTGCCCTGCTTGACTGTATCATACAATAATCATACCAACATAAAATACTAATATTCCATCAGTGAGGTTTATTTATGCTCTTGTTGCAATAACTTTAAAAATGCTATGAAAATCCTTTATTTACATTAATAATGCCACTAATATTTCCTGGCTCTGGAGGAGTTATTGCTTTTTGCTGCTTAAGGAGATATGATAATTGAGGTATATAAGCTTGAAGGAAAAGGAGGAGAGGTGTTTCTCTGAAAGGAAATATATGTTTCTCTGAAAGGTTTTATAGTTTTCCAGGGATTACCCCTGGATTGGAGGGAGAAGTTACCACCTCTCCATCCACACTGGTGGGGACAAAAGTCCATCAAATGTCTCTCCTTGAGAAAGGAATGTAAGCATGGATTGTTTTCCTACAGAGTCCTTGAAAGGACTCCACTTCAACATATAAACATACAAAAAGAACTTTAGAGAAATCAGAAGACTTCAGGAACTCTGAGAAGGCTGTAAAATTGTAGGTGACAGCAGTGCTTTATTTCAGCTCACCTCGCTGAATGCTTCCCAAGGATTCTCTAAATGCAGAGCTGAGCGTGGTTGTTTCATTATCTAATGTCACTTATTGATTTTCATTAAAAACATGTCAGCATTGATTTTTCTAAAGCACCCTCGGAAATGCATTCTGACCCTGTTTTTTCTTGAATGTTGAATCCACTGCAGGGTCTCCCACCGAATCGGTCTAAAGGGGGATTATTTCCTCACTGGGAAATGTTGATTAAATATTTTGATGTATGAGTGGTTAAGGCTGCTTTAAGAACAAAGCGTGCCACGGGGAAATGAGCTGAGACAAGGGAGAGGCTGAAAGGGAGGATGCTATAAACCAGGCACTTTGTCCATTCATGCATTGTTATTTAAAGTTAGCCATGGAAATCAGCTGAAGGCCTGGTGCTGTGGATGAGCATCAGTTCCACTCCAGATTGTATTGACATAATAGCAGAGAGGAGAGATTATTTTGAAATGTTAAATCTGAGGACAGAAGAGTATTGTCCTTTACCTCATTATGATGACTTTTCAGGGAGCCTGGTGTATTTGTCGTGTGAGTTTTTTAAAATGCTGACAGTCACAGAATTTCAATCACCAGCTGATTTTGGCATATGCCTGCGTTATTATTTTCCTGCTCTGCTCCTCTGGCTCGTTCTGCTGATTTCTCCTATCTGGGAGATGTGTTTTTAGACACGTGTGGTGATGTGCAGTGACACATGAGTGATGTCCTGGGGTCCCTCCCAGTGACTCCTGCAGGGCTCAGGGCTCACTGCCCCGAGCCTTGTGCTTGTTCCTGCATCAGCAGCCACTCCCAGAACTGACACACTGCTGGAGTTCAGTGACTGCAAAGTGCTGGTGCTGCTGGATGGACTGGTGAATTTAGAGCAGTGGCCTGCTTTGGGTAGCAGTGTGCCACAGCAATGCAGATTGATGTCTGAGAGCAGGAAAGGGCTTCCAGAGTCAGCTCTGTGTGCACCTATTGCTGAAGACAGACTAAATGGTTTCCTCGTCATTTTGACTTGCTCCTCCCAGCCATAATCTGGACTTTGAATAAATAATTTTGCTTGTTTTCCTCTAGATTTTTATATTTCTGAGGCAGAAAATGCGACTGTACAGCAGACTGTAGCCTCTCAGAGAAACACTTTACATTCATTAGGTAATTAACTGCCTTATTTGCCTGGCTCTTGCATTTCCTATTCCTTACAGTGCATGAGAATGTGTTATTGAGCACCATCCCTCTGGTGAGGCAGAGGGAGTGTGCTCACAGCTCAGGGAAACAACTGCTGTGTTGCTGGAGTGTAACCCTGGCCCTGCACAGTTAGCAAAGTTCAAGTTGAGTTATGCAGTTTTTTGGGAAGAAAAAAGTTTCATTACTAGAAAAGAATATCAAAAAACTCAGTATGGATGAACAACTTGGTGTGTGGAAGTTTCCAACAGTTGCCTTGCCCTAATATCCCTTTGTTATAGGAAGGAATATAGATGAAAAGTACAATTTGAGTTTCCTGTGTGCTGAAAAATACCTGACCAGGTGTGACTGGGGTCATGTGCATGTCCCAGCTGTGCAGGGCAGGCTTGGGGTCTGCTCTGGGGTCTGGGGGTGACAGCCCCTGTGCCATGGTGTCACTTTAGGGGCCATAGGTGACAGCCCCTGTGCCATGGTGTCACTTTAGGGTCTGTGTGTGACAGCCCCTGTGCCATGGTGTCACTTTAGGGTCTGTGTGTGACAGCCCCTGTGCCATGGTGTCACTTTAGGGGCCATAGGTGACAGCCCCTGTGCCATGGTGTCACTTT
>WEIU01023874.1:61531-87288 GCA_013389925.1 Aegithalos caudatus
CCTGTGCCTGGGGTTCCCTTTAGGTGTGTGTGTGACAGCCCCTGTGCCATGGTGTCACTTTAGGGTGTGTAGGTGACAGCCCCTGTGCCATGGTGTCACTTTTAGGGGCCATAGGTGACAGCCCCTGTGCCATGGTGTCACTTTAGGGTCTGTAGGTGACAGCCCCTGTGCCATGGTGTCTCTGGCAGTGTCCCTGACCCTTTGGCTGCAGATACACAAACCCCACAGGGCAATCCTGTGTCTCTGCATGTGGATGCCTCTCAAACCTCTCTGCCTGGAGTGCACATTAAACTCTCAGCTTTTTCCCCTTCTGCTGTGCTGTATTCATGGCACTGTGAGTGTTAGCAAGGCTCAGTGCTCTGCAGCACAGCAGATTTTTGGGATGGGCACCCTGTTAACCCTTGCTGTGCTCCATGAGGGTTTCAGAGGGCATCAGGGACCTGCTGGTGTGCCCAGCCCTCCCTGGCAGCCAGCAGGTCTCTAAAGGCAGATAAATTCTGATTTCTCACCTCTGTGTGGCACAGCCTGGTGCAGACACAGCCCCTGTTGCCCAGGGCAGGGCTCAGCAGCAGGTGGCAGCTCCAGGAGCAGGGACAGAGGTGGACATTTGTCACCCACATTTTTACAGCCTCCTGAGAGTTTCTAAAATCTTCTGATTTTTCTGAGGTTCTTTTTGTATGTTTATATGTTGAAGTGGAGTCCTTTCAAGGACTGTGTAGGAAAACAATCCATGCTCACATTCCTTTCTCAAGGAGACACATTTGATGGACTTTTGTCCCCACCAGTGTGGATGGAGAGGTGGTAACTTCTCCCTCCAACCCAGGGGTAATCCCTGGAAAACTATAAAACCCAAGTTGTAAATAAACTTTCTCTCTTTTTCCTGCCTTGGAGCTCACTGAGTTCTGTGCCCTCATTTCTGTGTGATGACAGACATCCCTGGGCTCAGATGGCCCCAGGAATGCAGCCAGAGCCCCCCAGCCCCTTGTGCAGCCCCACAGACAGGGGACAGGGAGGGCAGGGGCTTCTCCCTGACCCCCACCTGCCACTCAGCTCAGCCCCAAGGGATAAGCTGATCTTTTGAAGTCCAGGCTTAAAAGTGCTGAGGCTGGAGGGCGTTTCTGGTGGGTTACTGGGTTAGGGAGGAGAAGCAGCAGCTCTGGGGATGGGATCAGCTTTGCTTTGATCACACACTCACATGAATTTAATAGCTGCTGCTTAATGCTTAACTTACACTGTCTGTGTCCCTAAATCAGGGCTGGGGGATGGCTGAGACCATCCTTGAGCAGACACATCCCAGAGCTTTTCTCCAGGGCTATGGAAGAGGTTCTTGTCCCTGATAAAACAGTGAGTGAAGCCTGACTTGTGGGATGTGTAAATGTGAGTGTAAAATGCTGTGAGGCTGCCCCAACTTGGAGATTTCAGTGCTATTGAAATAGAAAAAAATTAAAAGCAGGCACTGACACAAACCTGCCCAGAGCAATGCACTGCAAATACAACTTCTGAAAGGGGGAAACACCTTCTTTGCCCCTCCAACAACCACACCATAAATTCCCCCCCCTCTTTTGGTTTTAGTGCTGTTGTAAAAAGCCCAGGCCTGCTTTAAAAACCCAAAACTTTCTCTTACAATGGGCAGGGCTGAGCTTTGAGGCACTGCCACCACTGATTGTGTGTGGAGGAAGCCTTGCTGGGAAGGCTGTGATTTATATCAGCCTGCCTGTCACAGGGGTGAAAGGAATGCCCTCTTTTTCATTTTGATCAAATGTTAGGTTTGAAAACCACCCACTGCTGTAAACTCAGTTGGAGTGGAGGGATGAGATGGAGCACATTGCATGCTTTGTTGCTGAGATGGTGTTTTAAGGCTGGCTGAATCTGTTTCCCATTGCTGAGAGCAGGGAGCAAGGATGTGGATTTAAAAAAAAAAAAAAAGGGAAAACTAAACCGAGTGGGGTTTTTTTGTGTGTGCTTTCAGTCCAGCAGGAGATGGGGTGAGGGCAGCTCAGGAATATGTGCTGTCTTCAGGGAGGAAAAACCTTTGGTGCAGATGAGCCTGTAGGGAAGATGGGGGTGGAATTTCTGGGGGTGGAATTTTCCCAAGGGACTAGCAGAGATAATCACCCAGCTCCCCCTGAAAGCTGCTGGACCTGTCTTTATGCCTGAAACTGGGAGAGGAAGACAAAATAATTCTCATCTGTAATTGAGTTTATCTGCTTTTATGATATTTTCCACTTTCTCCCATCCTCTCTTTTTTGTTTTTATTTTGTCTTCTGTTTAGCAGCTTTCACATGGACTGTCCTTTCTGAAAGTTTGGCTGCTGATACCATTCCAGAACCATGATATTCTTTCTATTTAAAATGCACAATAGTTTCTGGGTTTTTTCTTCTCTTGGCTGTGTTGGCAACAGCACAGAGAGCTTCCCCTGGTTTTGAGTTTCATCACAAATTTCCAGCTTGGACTGGCCTTAAGGTATAAAAGCATCTGATCTGAGTTTGTGGCTTGGAGTTTGTGACATTCAGTTTCTGATCTTTCTTAGGTTAATTCTCATTTTGGCTGAATTTCCTGATGTAACATTTTTACCTCATTAATACTGCATTCACTTAGTCCTAAAATGAGTATAAAAAATTCAGAATCTGAGATTTTAAACTGCAAAGTTGGGAGCAGTCCTCGCTAAGATTGTATTAAATAAAATTTAATTTAAATTAATTGTGAGGAGTCCCTGTGGGCTCCTGTGTTAAGAACATAAAGAATTCTGTGCTGTTGAGTGCCTGTAGACTGGTGATCACAATCTTTAGATATTTCTGTGCCATGCTCATGAGCAATTTCTATGATTAAGAACTGACTACTGTGAGTAAGAAAACCATTGTGTCTTGCTCTGCTGCTGTTCCATTTGTAAATTATAAAATTAGGAGATGCAGATCATTTCCCTGCCCTGCCACCACAGGCTGTACAACCATGGGCAGACCACATCAGTGCTCCCCTGATACAAGAAGTGAGAACACAGCCTCAGAAGGGTGCTTTGAAACTAAACACGTTCAAGATTAAAATATTACGGTGCCAGTGGTGGAAAAAAAAAGCCCCCAGCGTGCTCTGAGCAGTGCATTTGCTCAGTCCTCCAGGTCACAGGAGATTTAAAGGCCATCTGTGGAATGACTCCAGTGACTTCTATAAAGCAGGATCAAACGTGATTCCTGCATCTGTGTGGTCTGACCCCTCTGGATTCTCTGCTCAGGTTATGTCAGGAAGGGAGAGAAGCACTGAGCTTTGCTAGCAGTTTTTATGTGGGTCTTTACAGAAAACAAAACCCTGTCAGCAGCTGATGGGAGTTGTGCAGGTTTTTGTCACAGTTTCAGGGACGTGAGGAGCAAGTTGGGATGTGCTTTTCAAGATACAATATAAAAGAGCTCTGAATATTTTCAAGGCAGTTAACATGGGTGTTATAAAGTAAATTATTTCCCTCCCCCTTTGAATAGTTTAATGCCAGAGCTGCTGAACTAGAGCACCAGCTATTATTTTAGGAATACAGTTTAAACCCCTTGCTTTTCCATTTTTTTTTAAAAGCCATAGATTACACCTTTATTGGTTTTGTATTTCCAGACATAAAGAGGGGAGTTACTCTGTGGCCACATAATTCTGTCCCAGCTGGGAATGGCCAAAAGGCCTGACTGATTGCAGTCCCTAACAGTGCTCGACAGGGGTGGTTTGCAAATCCAGGAAAAAAATCCAAGGTTTGTTTCATCAGGGCATCAAAGGCTGAGTTTTTTACCATCATGCTGGTACTGCTTCCCAGCTGGAATGTGTTAACTGCAAGCATTATTGTCAGAAATGGCAAACATCAGGTAACATTGCACCGTGGAGCTGGAAATGATCCTCAGACTTCTCTTACAGCTCTCATTTTTGAAATCTCTATCCTGCCTTTTCCTTCACAAGGCCCAGGCCTGCATTTCGTGCTGTTTGGGATTAACTTTGTGCTAGTTCAGTTCTGTGTGATTTAGCAGGGAGCAGAGTGGAGAATGCCAGCCTTTTGGAATGTTCTTGTCAGGGATGTGGGCTTAGGAGAACGTTTGGCTCTCTGTGCCTGTACCTGGGGAATCAAAGCAGGGCTGAGCCTGTGTGTCTGTTTTGCAGATGGGGATTTCAGACTTTAACAGCCATGCAGGGAACACTCCAGGGCTCCCAGCTTGGAGATTTCTTGCTAGGGAGAGCAGAGGGAAATAGGAGCTGAAGCTGTTTCTGTGATGTTACAACTTCCCCAGCTTCTGTAATGCAGGTTTGCACAGAGCATCTTCTGTGTGCCATCAGTAAGGTTCTTCCCAGTTGATAAAAGGAGATTATCCACTGGCAAAAGCTGTGTAAGTTTATTTAAACTCCTCCTTATGAAGTAAAATGGGAGACTTAGTGTTTCTGCATTTCATCATCTATTCATACTTAGTTGCTGTGTTTTTATCACTTAGCTCAATCATCTTTGTGGACAATCTCATTTGTTTCATCTGTGGGCTTTCTGGAACAGAGGTGAAATTATCCACAGCAAAACCTGAAAATATGGAAAAAGCAAGCTTTGATGTGACAGAATATTATCACAAAGTAGATTATTGCTTACTCCTACCATACCTATGTAAATATATTTGGTTCCTTGTTACCAGGTTAAAATGTTAACTGTTGGAGGATAACTGGGTACTTATAAGTCACAGAAAAGGGAAAACTTCTGAATTTACTGCTAAATAGGCAGTATAAATTAGGGAGTCCTTTGGACCAGTCCCATCGAGCCCTGGAAGTTTGGGGACCTCAATATTTAATAGAAGGGCTTAAGCCAGAGTCCTGTGATGGAGAGAGATCTGAAAATAGCCAGAGGGGCCAGCTCTGATCTCTCTGCTGAGGCTGGAATTTGTCCAGGGGAGCTCTTATCTCTGAGGTTCCCTCCCACACCTCACTTTTGTGCATTTGCTGTGCACATTTTACCCTGCAGAAAAGGAAGGCTGCTGAAAGCTGCCTTAAAAAACACAGGCTCTGAAGGGATGGGGGGAAAAGAGGGCAAATTCTTTTTAATTCCCATTTGTACAAATAATTCTCAGATTAAGGGTTTTGGCCAAGAAAGAGAGGCTCAAGTCTGGAATGTATGGCCCCCATGTGGGCTTCACAGGGAGCAGCTGAACAAAAATGCTTCATTTCCAAAAGCCACTGCTCAGCTTCCCACCCTGTTCTCAGGGAGATGATGAAGAAAAGACGAGGACTTTGCAGCTGATTAATCACTGGGAAGCAGTAATCACTGGTGCTGTGTTTGGGATCATTATTCAAGGGCTTCCAGACAGAAATAAACCCAAGAACTACAACAGTAGCTTCCTCTAATTATTTTTCTGTGCTCAGCCCTACTTTGTGTATTGAGCAAACCATTCCTCTTCTTCCACTTGGTGGGCAGTGATCTCTGGGGCACAGATTGAAACCATCCTGGGAGCTGACTCAGTGTGACTGCATTTACAGCTGTAAAAGAGGCTGTTTGTTATGGAATTCATTCTGAAGTCACAGCTGAGGGTTTACAGCATGTTTCAATGTATATATCTGCTTGAAGAATAGTTTGAGATGGATCTCTGTGGTGTGTGAGTTGGCACAGCCTCTCCAGAGCAGGAAGAATCCAAGTGGGTTTCCACCCACAGAAGTTTGGACCCCTTTGATTTTCTTTTTCTCTTTTGTGGGTATGATGCACAGAGAAAGAAGACAACCCTCCTTAATCTGGGGAGAATTCAGACACTCATCAAGCACTAAAGAGGCACCATGCCCAGGCTGAGAGCTGAAATCCCAAGGATGAAATCAAGTAATTGCTTTATCTCTTTCTTTTCAGACATCTAGAGAGACGCTCAAAGGCAAAACTCAAAGTAACTGAATGAATCCAGCCAAGTGCATTTCAGAGGTGGATTTATTCAGCTTGCAGGGGAAAATAGCAGCAAGTAGGTGACATTTCTGTGCAGCTTCCAGAGGCTGGCAAGAGCAGCCTTCAGGATGCACTGGGGCTCTCTCTCAAGCATCTCACTGAAGGGAAAAAAAGAAAGGACCAAAAGTTTGATCGGAGTTTTGTTTTATAAAATATCTTGTAATGAATGAACCACCAGAAATGTTCAGCAATTACCTGTCTGCATGTCTGTAATTGCTCTGAGAGCTCAGTATTGGCCCAGGCCCTGAGTGATTTTTTTTCTGGTGAATATAATTTGAGAGATTCACATTCACAGAAAGCAGAAAGACAAAAAGTCTGGAGCAGGGGAGGCAGGGAAGGGCTGGGCACTCTTTTTAAATGAGCTATTGAGTCTGCATAACAACATGACCATTTTACAGCCACATTCTGTTGCAGCCAGTTTTTCATACTTTGCAATAGGTTGGGATCTGTTTATTGCTACTGGAGGGCTTTTTTTTTTTCTTTTTCCTCAGCTTTTTCTCATGTAGATGGTTTTATGCTTCTCATCTAGGTTAGGAACAAGAAATGCAAATTTTTTTTTTTTACCAGACTTGAATAACCAAGCTGTTTCCAAGGAAGGAAGTTTCAGGCTTGGATGTTAGGTTCTGGGCTAAGAATTTATGGTATTTTTGAGCTCACTTTGTGTTAACCAGCAAATGAATAGTGATACAGCAAAGTTAAGTCAGGCTAGTAATAAAAAGGTTGGAAAAAACCTCTCAGGTTCTTTCTTTATGGCAAGGAGGCTCCTGGCTTGTTCCTTGTTCAGTGTGTGGGAAAACTATTGACATCAACTTCCAGCTGCAAAATGAGGAGTTTACACCAGAGACTGCATTTTGCTTAAACCCCAGGGGCCAGATTTTCACAAGAGCTCAGCCTACAAGCTGAAAAGGAAAGAAATGACCGAATTTCTGGAGCCCTGTAGGCTGGGTGTCAGAATTGCTGCCTCTGGGTGCTGGCTGCTCCCAGATTCCAAATGTGGTAATGCAAGTTCAGCCTGGAAGTCTGCACCTTAGATGTGTTGTAGCTTTAATTTTGGCCCCTGAGAAGGCCAATTAACTCATACAGACCTGGTGACAGCTCATTTAATTAACTGGGGCTGTGATCATCTTCAGTACAGGAGCCATACAAAAATGCCACTCACATTTCACTTTAAGTGTTCTGTGTCAGACACCATCACCCAGGAATGAACTGCTGCTATTAAATTTCATAAACAATCATTTGAAATAAAGAGTTGTCACAGGAGCAGACTTAAGCAGCATTTTAATGTAGCATCAAAGGCACTGCAGTGCTGAGAATTACAGAGCTGCCCTCCAGTCAGAAAGAAAAGGTCACCAGGTGTTGGTCATGCTCACCTGAGCAGCCAGGTGTTACCTGGGTGGGATTTAGCTCTTTCTGGGAGTTACAGATGGGGTTTGGGGGATCATGAGGCCACCAGACCTCTCTTGGCATCACCCAAAGTGTGTGTGCCAGTCCTGGAGCTGCCTGTGAGTGAACTGACTGCCACAGTGGGGAACTGCACAGCACAGTAATAAATTCAAAAGAGGCACTGTCACAGCCCAAGTGGGAGAATATTTCCATTCTGTTTCTCATGTCCCCTTTCTGAAGTGTTTGGTTTAAGGGTGTGATGTGGCAGGGGGGTCTGAGTGCTACAGGCACTCACTGTCTGATTTTAGAGGCTGAAGCAGCATCCAGCTTTTCCCTTTGTGTCCCTGCTGCAAACCTCCCCTGCCCAGGGCTCAGCCAGCACCTGGGCACTCTGTGCCAATGCTGCTGCTCCTTTTAGGACTGAGGAGTGGTGGGAGATTCAAGGTGCTTTTAGGAAAACAAATGATTCCTGCTCAGTGCAGAGCCTGTGGGAGTTGTGACCCTCCCAAAATAACTGCACCTCCTAAAGAACATCACCTTGCTGTAAGTGCAGGTGAGAAATAACTCGGGCTCCTGGTGGGCAGCTCTGTGGGGTCAGTGTCCAGGGCATCCTGGGGAATCCTGTCCCATCCTCAGTCACACAATGAAATGGGCAGATGCACCCTTTGAGGAATTTGCAGTTCAGATTGTGTAATCAGGGCAGGGAAATGCCAGCATTCAACCTGTGCCTGTGTGCTATGAGCTGCTGTCACAGTTCAGCCTCCTGCCATCATCATCATCCTCTGCAGAGACAGGGAAGTGGTTTCTGATTGTTAAAAGATGTTCAGTTCTTTGTGGACATAATAGTAATTCTCAACAAAATGAATAGATGTTTTTAACAGTCCAAGCACTTTGGAATTTCTGGACAGAGCTGTCCAGTTCTCTGCTCAGTTGAGGAGGAGCAGTTCTGTGTCTGCAGCAAGGCCAGCTCAGGCTCAGTGTCCATGGGTTTGGTACCTTGGAGCAAGTTCATGGCTCCTAAGAGGAGCTTCCATCTGGAGCCCAGGCTGCCTGGGATTTCCCATTATTACAGGAATTATTGTGAGGAAATGACACCTATTTCTCAGCACTTTTGGTAAAAACTCTGTAAAAGAGAGAAATAAATATTATCCATTAGCAGAGTGCCTTTGTCAGCCTGGAAAAGGAGACGTGCTGCAAGTTCCTTCTCCTCATTCAGGGGGCTGTGTTTCATTTTTCCTGAACTTTTTCCCTCTTGAATCCTTTTCCTTTGCTCTTGAGTGCCAGGTCTGGGCAGGTCTGACACACTCAGTAATCCCCTTCATATCTGCAGTTACAGAAACCTGGAGAAATCCAAAGCCACCATGGAAACATGCTGGTTTCATCAGGATTTTTATCAACTGCTCTGCTCCGCTCCCCCAAGTGTTTCAGGATGCTTTCATAGTAGGTGCAGTGGAATTCTGGGAGATGGAAATGAGGATTTCTCTGTAAAATGTGGGATTTGAGGGGGTTTAGGAGGAGAGATGAACTGGGTGGAATGTTTTCCTGCAGAGCATGCCTGTTCCTCAGCTGGGAGGGCTGTTTGAGGGCTGAAGGAATGGTCTCAGATCCTTCCCTGCAGCTGGGGCTGGGATGGTTCTCTCTGATAGCAGAAAATTCTTCTTTGCTCCATCTCATCCATGGGGAGTTTCATCCTGCTTTGTGTGAGGAATGTGATCCTGAGTGCAGGCAGTTACTTCTTAAACGAGATTGAAACCACCCAGTCTTTGGTATTTTAGTGAATAATCTGGAGACCAGGAATCAAACCTAGGTGTGCCAACTTCCCTCTGACTTCTCTTCCCCTCAGCCCCTGCTCACCTTCCAAGATTTGTTTCAATTGGCAGCATTTCTAATGAGAAATGCAGCTTTCAAAGCCCAAAGGACATTTGTCTTCTTTAGTTCCTGAGGTGCTTTGTTGTGAGGCTGGTTATGGTTCAGTTGAAGCTTTCTGAGTTGGGGACAGTGCTGAGGCTGGAAGGAAATGAATGGAAAATGCAAAACAGAAGGAGATTTAACAGGACAGAGTTGTTCATGTGGTTATTTTGCAGTTAGAGGAAATAAATGTGCCCAAGAAGTGCCCTACTTGACTGTATCATACAATAATCATACCAACATAAAATACTAATATTCCATCAGTGAGGTTTATTTATGTTCTTGTTGCAATAACTTTAAAAATGCTATGAAAAATCCTTTATTTACATTAATAATGCCACTAATATTTCCTGGCTCTGGTGGAGTTATTGCTTTTTGCTGCTTAAGGAGATATGGTAATTGAGGTATATAAGCTTGAAGGAAAAGGAGGAGAGGTGTTTCTCTGAAAGGAAATGAAGCTAAAACTCCTAGGAATTATTTCTAGCCCACATCAAATTCAAACATGTCCAAGAGAGAGATTTGGCAGCGAGTGTTCAGTGTGTCTGTTCTCAGCACAGACATTTTCTGATGGCAGCATTGCCATCACTCCCAGAGGAGGCAGGAGCAGATGGGAGCAGTCAGTGTGGGATGGGGAGGGAGCAGGACTCAGCTTGGGTCTGTCTTAGGGCAGGTAATTGTAATAATTCTGTCTGGTTGTTCCTCAGCATACAGCAGCATTCACAGCTTCCAGACTGAAACACCCTGAGCAGTGCTGAGTGCCTCTAAAACCTCTCTAAAACCTTGAAATGCAGGATAGGGTTGGGAAATGCTGAGAGCAATGTTCAATAATTCTGTTTGGTGGTTCCTCAGCAAACAGCAATGTTCACAGCTTCCAGACTGAAACACCCTGAGCAGTGCTGAGTGCCTCTAAAACCTCTCTAAAACCTTGAAATGCAGGAAGCAATGTTTGAGGTTGGGAAATGCTGACCAGTAAATATCATAATTGTTTGGTGGTTCCTCAGCAAACAGCAATGTTCACAGCTTCCAGACTGAAACACCCTGAGCAGTGCTGAGTGCCTCTAAAACCTCTCTAAAACCTTGAAATGCAGGATAAGGTTGGGAAATGCTGAGCAATAAATATGTTCACAGTTTGGTTGTTCCTCAGCAAACAGCAATGTTCACAGCTTCCAGACTGAAACACCCTGAGCAGTGCTGAGTGCCTCTAAAACCTCTCTAAAACCTTGAAATGCAGGATAGGGTTGGAGAGATTGGGATTTCCTCATTAATAAAGAATTTGCTTGTTTGTTTCTACTTAACGTTGAATCTTGGAGGATTTACATGCAAATTCTATCAAGTACCAATCTTTGTTCAGCCTTTGCTACGTGTTTGGGTGGGTTTTTTTTTTTTTCCTCATTAATTTGAAAGCATTTGGGAAAGGAAAAGAGCCAGTGTTTTCTAATTGGCTAACATAAAGTGAAATTGCTAAATCCATATGTAGGCACCAGACTGTGCTTTGTTTCTTAATGGGGCTAATTTTGCTGAGACCTGAGGGACCTGAGCATCACAAATCAGGTTGCCTGTGCAGGTATTTCAGTTTAAGAGGCTGCTCCAATTCTCAGCTGTAGGGGCCTACCAAAGGGGCAGGAGTTACATCTGCATACTTGGGGAAAACGTTGGAATTGCTGCTGGAACCCAGATTACTTTTATATGATAAGATGATGTAGCTTTATATATTGGGAAATTTGATTTATTTTGCCCAGGTTTTCAGTCAGTCCCAAGCAGCAAGAAAGCCAGGAGTGAGTCCAGTGCTGTGACTGAGCTGGTCTCATGTCCTTATTTTGAAGATGGGTTGGATTTTCTTTGCCTTCTGTAAATGTTACTGAGAATGAAATTTCTCACTTCTTTGCAATTAGACTGGTACCAAATATCTAACAAATTTTTGTCTCCTCTTCCACCACCTGTGCTATTGCTGGCATCTCTTATCACATGGAGCCATGTGAATTAATAATGAAAATATGTTTAAATAGACATTTTCCCATTGCTTGAGTCAACCATTAATATGTTGATGTACCCTAATATATTTTGGTTTTATAATTTGGATAATATCACTCTCCATTACATAATCACCCTCTCAAAGCCCCATTTTTTTGAGCACTAAAAAGCCCCAGGCATTTCTTTCTGCAAAAGAACCTTTGGTTATTTTACTTTAGCTTCTACTTAGGAATGAGTGGCCTCAGGTAACTCAGCATCCCTTGGAGAATTACAGATATGGTGCCTCTGTTGTGGGGTTACCTTATTTAGGGTAACTAACCTTCATCTGAATTCAGTTTGATCATCTTGGTGTAATTACAGTGAGGAGTAATGGTTTATTCTTGACCAATTGACCTGAAACACTCTGGTTTTTCTTATCACCACTGCTTCCACAAAGGATCCTTTAGCCCTTGATCTCTGCAGGTTTGGGAAAGACAGTGCATTTAAAACAGTTAAAAACCTATTTCCAGCTCTTTTGCATTTGAAAGCTCTTGGTCCTGTCAGGATATTTTGGTTTTAGCTCCCCTCTAAATTACCAGCATGAGAACTCAGGAGGAGCAGAGCTGACAGGAGCCCCTTGGAGCAGCAGGATTTTGGCAGCTGTGAGTTCCTGGTGCCTGCTGCTGTCTTAGGGGAGGCTGGAGCAGCAAGGCACCAACCTGGCTGGAATGGATTTGCTCTTTACCTGTTCTGTGTGGATTAAATGAGAGCAGATTTTTGGCTCCGAGCATCTGTGCATAAATTCCGTCTGGATAGGAGGCGAGTTATGAAATGAGATCAGCTCTGAAAAGTAATTCTAACCACAGCTATTTTTTTTTTTTTTTAGAAAAGGAATATAAATTGCTACCTTTTGAGCAGCCAAAGAAAATTAGGGGCTTGTGTAGGCTCTGAGATTTTGCCAGATTTTGTATTGATTCGTGTTAGGTCTGGTTTGCTTGCAGGGGTGTTGGGGAGTGGGTGTGAGTTTTCTGCACCTTAGCTGGGATGGCTGCAGGTACAGATGCTGTGTAACAGCCTCAGGTTGGTCCACATCACTAACAGCACCTGTCTGACCTCAGCAGAGCCTGCTGACCTTTTTGCTCCTCGAGTCTCCCTTTTAAATCTGCATTTTCTGTGGGCACTGACTGAGCTCAGATGAGATGGGAGCAATTACCAGGCTGGTGCAACTCCCAGTTGCTGCCTGGCTGGGCTGGATCTGGAGCAGAGATCCTTTTTTTGGTTTTGTTTGCTAAGTTTTCTGAGCTGAAGGATGACAGCTGAGGGGACTGAGGGCTGAAATAAATACTGAAGGTGTAAGGAGGAAAATCAAGTGAGCCAACACATGACAAATCTCCCTGTGTCACTGAGGGCAGTGCTTGCAGCCAGAGGATGCTTCCCTGTGCTCCATGAGAGCTGTGGCCATGGGAGATGCCCTGGGCAGCTTTCCCAAGTGCTGTGTACACTGCTGGGGCTCCCAGGGCACTTCAAAGCACAGCTCAGAGCCCAGCTCTGTGGGGCCAGGCAGGCGTGCAGATGTAAAACACACAGCAGTGCCCTTTGGCAGGGGCTGCAGGGCTCCCACAGCCCTCCCTGCTGCAGGGGCTGTCTGCAGGGGCAGGCTGCAGCTCTCTGCGACTTTGGGGCATGTTGGATGTGTTGTTTATTCCATCTGAGCTGCTGTCTCTGGGCTGCACGGCGAGGAGAGCAGCACAGCAGCCTCACACCAGCTCTGGGGGGAGAGCTGCCAGCTTCTGTGGCACAGGGAAGGGGGAGATGATTATTGCAGCCAGCCTTGGGCATTCCAGGGTGTTTATCCCAAGGCAGGAGCAAGGTTCAGAGGGAATGTGTGATGTGCAGAGCGCCTCTGCTAGAGCTGGTTCTAATTAGTCATTTTTATGAGCTCCAGAGTCAGACAAAAACGAGGAGCCCTCCCCTGGTGTAGTTTCCTGTTTGCTGGGTGCACATAGAAGAGATCTGGCCCTGATGTATGTTAATAATGAGCTGATAATGTAAGCCAGCTGAGAGATGGGGAGTTAGTCTGGTGTGCTGCCAAGCAGGAGGTGAAAGTTCAGGAACTGACTCATGTTGCCAAGACCTGGTCCTGTGGAGAAGGTCTGCTCATTAATAGATTGAGTTTCTCATTAGGGCTACAGAGCATATGCTTACAGCTTTTGGGTTGCAGGCTGAAACCCAATCCCAGCAAAAGCCTGCCGAACAGAGAGGCAGATTTACTGGTAAATAAAGGATTAAAGGAACGCTTGGCAGGGTTGTTGGACTGGAAACCTGACTGGCCTTTGAAGATTTCTCCATATTGTGGGTCCTCCCTTTAAATTTAAACCAAGAAGAGACGTGCTCTGCTCTTTACCACGCAGCCCAGAGGGCAGGAGCTTTCCACAGCCTGCTCTGTATCCAGCAGGGGTGGAGGATGCTGAAATCTGTCTTCTAAATCGATGCATGGTATTGGCTTTAAAGTAAAACAGCCCTTGTAAGTTGTTAGAGGAGCTGGGTGTAAATAATTCCCTCCCACACCCCCTCACTTGGAGGCCTTGTCTGCACAGAGAACAAGGCTCTGCATTAGTTTTCAGGGCAAGCAGCTCAGCATTTCCAGCATCTCTAAAACTACTCTTGTTCTCTTTGGTTTTTTTGAATGAGTCTCCAGCAAACAGGCACAACTGCCTGCTTGGGTTACAGCCTGGGACGTTCCTTACAGCTGGCTGTGAATGGAGTTCATACTTGGCTGAACAGCTTTAGCAAACTGAAATGCAGACAGGTTTAAACAGACTTAGAAATGGGGGGAAAAAAAATATATATATATAGCAGTTCAAAAGCCTTACAGCTGACAAGAGTGTTAATGTAGTACTCTGGGAATTCGGGGTGGTATTATTTATATTTCTTTATTGAAGGAAAAATGATCCCTGTTAAAGTTTTGGTTCTTGAATGTGGGTGATGTAATGGCTCTTGTACCACTGTGCCTTAGCTGGCAAGGGTTACCTGGGGAGACATGGAGCCAAAAGGAGCTGCAGGATAGGCCTTGGGAGCTGCTCAGGGTGGTAAGGGTTTCTTTTTCTTTCCATGAATTGCACTCATTGCTTTGTTAGCTAATGAAGGAGAGAAAACTGCAGAAGTGGAGACAGCCGTGAATTTTATCAAACCCCTCTTCCAGCAGAAGGGTTTCCTTTGTTCCTGCCTGCCCAGAAGCCACAGGCATCTTTAATCATGGCTGGAATCCTATTGTCTAGGTCCAGCAGCCTGCTAGAGCCCAGCTTTGCTGCAGCCTGATGTCTGAGAGCAGGGACAGGGGCTCCAGCTTGTGCCTTGCTCACACTCTGTGCTGAGGGTTAGCTCAGGAGCTGGATTTACAGTTTATCATGCAGGGATGAGCTGTAGTTGTGAGTGCATGCACAAATGCATGTTTTTTATCTGTGCTTGTGCATGCAGCATGTTTCCTTGTGATGCTACACACAAAGAACTGTATTATTGCTTTTATGTGAATGAGCAGAGGGGTTTTTCCTAACTCCAAAGCCTCTACTGGGTATCACAGAGCAAAGTGTGGTTGTGGGAATGTGTGATGGAGCTAAAATTGACACCAGTGATGGAATTCCTGCAGCAGAGAGGCTTTCCTGAGAAAGGCTGCCTGGGGATGAGCAGCTGGGCTCAGTGTGGCTCACTGTGGCGTTGTGTCACAGCCAGGTGACATTGGGGACAGCCAGGTGACATTGGGGACAGCCTGGGCATGGGCACAGTCACAGCCAGGTGACATTGGGGACAGCCTGGGCATGGCCCTGGGCACAGTCACAGCCAGGCCCTGGGCATGGGCACAGTCACAGCCAGGTGACATTGGGGACAGCCTGGCCATGGGCACAGTCATAGCCAGGTGACATTGGGGACAGCCAGGTGACATTGGGGACAGCAGGGGCAGCAGGGTGTGAGTGGGCAGCAGACGTTGTATTGAGACATCTCTGGCCAGACACATCAGCCCCTCCATCCCTTGGAGGGCAGATAAAACCACTCCTAATGCTTAATAACGTAAATTTGGAGCAGATCTTATGTAAACATATTCAGTGAGCCCTCATTAATTTCCCTTAGGAGCCAGGCTGAATGAAGATGGCTTTCAGGGAAAGGAAGAAATTAAATTTGTTGTTAAGGACTGCACATGTTGGAAGAAATTGTTGGAGGCACTGTGTGGTTTTAGCTGTGTGAATTAGGGATCTGTGGCAGGGACGTGGGGGAGGAGAAAGGTTTGGAAGTTATATTAGGAAAGGATAAAAATAGTGCCTGCAAAATGTATAGCAGGGCTCTATTGCATTGATTTGCAGTGAGCTCTCAGTGATTCTTGAGCACCACAGCACTTTAGGAGCACGACACATCCAACCTCTTAGAAAGATGGTGCAAGCCATTTGCTCTGTGCAGTTTTGTGGTGCTCAGCATAACAAACTGGCATCCATCGTTGTCATTTGTCTTTGCCATGACTTTAAGGACACTTGAGAAGCAACAGGAGGGTAGGATTCTGTTTTGCACCCACTCCAGAAAATGCAGAATTACTCTGTTGTGCCTTCAGAGCTGAACTTGGCCTCTGGATTAATTCTCTCCCTGATGTTACAGCAGACTGTTGCTCTGCTTTGAACATAAACTGGATCCAGATTCTTCTCTTCATCTTAGGCAGGCCTTTAATTTTCTGAATGTACTCCTTTTGTATGAACTTCATCTTGGAAAGCACAGCTTGGTCCCATTGGCTTCTGCATCCTAATTCCAGAGCTGGAATTGCCAGATGTTCTGCCAGACACTTTCCTCAGGTGTGGCACTGATGGAGTGGTTTGGTTTGGCTCTTCCTGGGCAGGTAACAGCAAGACATTAGAGCAAGGAAAAGAGATTTCTCAATCATCTTCTCAGCCTTAAAAACAGAATTAAAACCACGTGTTCATCATCATTCTGCTGCATTTTCTCACTGTGCTTTAGCATTCTGTCAGGTCTGCTTGTGTTCCCCTAGAAGATTCCCTCCCCTGGAGCTCATGTTCCCCTAGAAGATTCCCTCCTCTGGAGCTCATGTTCCCCTAGAAGATTCCCTCCTCTGGATCTGATTCTCACTTTTACAGTTTTGCCTTTCCCTCCTCAGTGCCAGCCCCACAACCACTTTGTTCTGTGTCATTCCTGGCCCCACTCAGGTTTCTGGTGCAGGTAGGCTGGGGAGGAGAGGTGGCAGAAGGGCTGAGGTTGGGGTCTGGGGCTTGGGGAGCCCCTTCCCTCAGTACCAGGGTCCCCAAACAGCACCCAGTGTGTGCTGGGGACAGCTGGGATGCTCCCACCAAGCTTTGGAGCCAGGACAGGATATTTGAGAGACAGGATTGGGGTTTGGGGAGCAGCTGCTCACCCCCAGATCCACAGGGGCTTTGCTCCCTTAGCAGCACTTTACAAACAGCCCTTGGAGGGGCTGGGGGCACAAAGCCACCAGTGCCCCAACCCATCCCTTTGGATTAATCCCTGGGGAAAAAAAAAGGTGTTTAAGCAGATAAATTTCCGCTTGGTTTCTGTCCTGCTGCTCTTCTGGAATGATGAGTTGCTTTGTGCTGTGTGACAAAGAATTACTTGGAGGTTAAAGGTGACATTGAGTTCATTTCCCCAACGGGCAGGGCTGTCCCCCCCCTCCCCAGCCTCACTGCTCAATTAATCTCCTCATAAATCCTGGCTGCATTTTTGAAATGGAGATGATTAGCAGGGTTGTAGCCAGGATATTGGGATATTCTGGCGTGGTTTAAGTCACAGTTTGCATACAAGCAACTATTTGATGCATGCAGGTATTAAAAATGTGTGTGCATTGCATCTGTTCGTGTTCCAAATTCCTCCATGAAGGAGAGGAGGAGAAAGTTAAAGGATAAGTGGCTGCTTTACTCTTAAATTAAATTTTCATATAAATAATAAACGTTGCTTTTTTCAAGAAACAATTTTAAAAATATTTTTTGGGGGGCTGGGTCATTGCTGGTATAGCCCATGGTGATTTTCCTGTCTTTTATGAAACTTTATTAATTTATACCAACGGTGAAACTTTGCTAAAAGTGAAATTCTGCAACAGTTAATGCTGATCCAAGTGAGGGTGGTTTTTTTTCTCCAGGATTTAGATGTTTTACACCAAATTTGCAGACTCCAGGCAGCGGAGGTTGAGGCTCTTGGTTCCCACTCGGAGAAGCTGACAGACTGGAGTCTAATCTTGGCAGCATTTGCTCCCTTGCCTTGCCAAGTTCCATCCATCATCAGTAAAGCTCTTACATCCTCTTACCTCCCTTGCCTTGGTGCTTTTTCACCTGCTGCACACGCAGTGCCCTGTCCCTGCTCTGTCTGCCTTCTGTGCTTGGCTTTGATGGAACCTCCTGGAAAACTCTGCCCGAGTTCCCTGCCCAGATAATGGGAAAATGATGGCAGCTGTTGG
The DNA here is from genome assembly GCA_013389925.1 of Aegithalos caudatus. Taxonomy (NCBI): domain Eukaryota; kingdom Metazoa; phylum Chordata; class Aves; order Passeriformes; family Aegithalidae; genus Aegithalos; species Aegithalos caudatus. The sequence continues at coordinate 79,153 of WEIU01023874.1, forward strand.
ATATTCATTTGCTGAGGTGGGATGAGAAGTCTGAGGGGTTTATTCCCAGCAGAGTCCAGGACCCTGGGAATGGCAGCCCTGGGATGTGAGTTGCCAGCTAGGGATGTGTTAAGATGTGAGAGTGTGACAGCTAAAAGTGCATTACAAACCCCAGGGAAAGCCTGGCTCAGATCTGATTGTAAGAAACCCTTTTTTTTCCTTTTCATCTTTGGAACAGTTACTGCCAGGTTACAGCTGGCTCTTTGAGTAATTTCCCTTGTACCTGTGTGGTGTTGGGTCTCAGTGTGGGGCAATGGGAGATAAAGCCCTGTTGTTTATGTTACTGGCAGGCTTTATTCTTAATTAGTACCTGTTTACAAGAAAAAAAAATACTCTTTCTTTCTGGATGGTAAGAGGAAAACCGTTGTAATTCATTTATTGAGTCCTCTGTGTCCTCCTCCTACACTTCTGCAGCTGAAAGCTTCATCCTGCTCAGGTCTGAGCTCTTTGGTACTCTTGGTTCTTGTTGGTTTTTGTGGCAGTGAAGAGTGCTGAGCAAATTGCCCCATTCAGGCTCTAGGACCCTAATCTCTCTTTAAACAAGGAGCTGTGCAAAGCAATTCAGTGTCTAAACAGAGGAGTGAGTGCTTATCAGCATCTGACAGAGACTTAAACAGCAGAGGAAAGCACAGAGCTATTAAAAACGAGAGAAGGAGACACAGGACAAGGAATTGATTCATTGCCAAGGCCAGAACTTGTTCAAGTTTGTAACTTGCATGTTCCCATTTTTCTGACACTCAAGTGCTTGGAAAAAAAAAACCAAAAACAAACCACCCAACCAACCAACTGAGATATTCATGTATTTCCATGTCTGGCATTCTGGGCAAACTTTAAAATGTTGTGGAGGTTTTGGTGAGCCATCCTGTTTGGCTAAATTAAAATGTTGTGGAGGCTTTGGTGAGCCATCCTGTTTGGCTAAATTTGATACATCCCCTGCAGAGAAGGGTCTTTCACATAATTGTACTGCCATGAAAATTCGGCTCCTTCAGCTGGGTGTCTTCAGTGGGAGATAAACAGCCCAGGTCTCTGAAAAGGTCCTGGTGAAGGTAGAAAATACTGAGCACATTGTCTACATTTTCCCCACTCTGTGCCTGCCACTGGGTTATTTTTGCCTGCTTTAAAGACCAGAAAAACCCCCCAGACAGACAATGTTTTACTTGGTCCTTTGTGTGCTGAACTCAACGTGGTTTTGACTCACCAGTCAATCAAACTGAATGATAGCTTCCCTCATTTCACCACCAGACAGACTGGGCTGCAGAGCTTCCCTGTGCCTACCATATGTTTTTGATGGAGCTGGCAATAAATTCCAGTGTCCTAAATCCTCCTCTCCTTTCAGACAGGATGGGCTGGAGTGCTGTTTGCTCTGCACTTGCAGTGCTGGCACCATGGATGGCTGCAGGATCCATGGAGTTTTCCACAATGAGCTGCAGGGAAAGGCCAGCGTGTGACATTTTGCCCACCGTGTGTGCTGCTCACAGGACACTGACATTTGCAGCCTCTGGCCAACAAAAAACCTGAATAGTGTCTATATAGATGAAGTTTTCCAACCCTTTTTCTCTTAACAAAAGCTTTCATTAGTGGCAAGTCGAGTTGCAGGTATTTATCTTGGATTCCACACAGCAAACTCGCTTAAATAGGTCAGATGGCCTCGTAGAGACAATTGGGAATGTCAGCCCTGGGAGGGGGAGTGATTCCAGAAATCTGCACTGACCTTTGCATGTACACTGTTGTTTTACAGACTCTTAAGGTCATCATCCAGTCTGAGAAAACCATTTATAGATTTCAGTGCTGAATGTCAGGCAGTCTTTGAGTAACACAGCTCTGTGGATAGAGGGTCAGAGAGAAGATAGACCTGTAATAAAAGGATATTTTGCAGGCAGCCAGAAGGGTGGGATGTACAGAACTGCAACAACCGTTGGAGGCTGTTATTAAAGTATTGGAATTGCATTTCTAATGTGCAGTTTTCTGAGAGTTCTGTGTTTCCAAATTAGACTTTAAAGCTCCTCTTTCCTGTTGGTGAAAAGGCTGTGCCTCACCAGCAGCTATTTGTGGTTTATACACGTGTCTGTTGTGTTGGTAATCCCGAGGAAAATGGAACAACCTGACAGATGTTGGATAAGGCTTTAGAATGCAGAGGTCTAATCCTGGCTTCTAATCGATGCAGCTGAAACAAGGGGTTTTCCATGTGGTTAATGACACAGCCGTGGGTGGTGTGCACATCAGTGCCTTCTGAGCACCCTTTTCATTCTGGCTGAGCTCCCTGGCAATGAGCTCCATCATCTCATCATGCTCTGGCTGTGCTTTAGCCACTTGGAGTTCCCAGCACTCAGATTCTGTGACCATGCTGTTGTTTTTGTGTCTGCGAGGAGTGCGGGGTGTCACGATACGACACAGAAATGAGGGCACAGAACCCAGTGAGCTCCAAGGCAGGAAAAAGAGACAAAGTTTATTTACAATTTGGGTTTTATAGTTTTCCAGGGATTACCCCTAGATTGGATGGAGAAGTTACCACCTCTCCATCCACACTGGTGGGGACAAAAGTCCATCAAATGTCTCTCCTTGAGAAAGGAATGTAAGCATGGATTGTTTTCTTACAGAGTCCTTGAAAGGACTCCACTTCTACATATAAACATACAAAAGGAACCTCAGAAAAATCAGAAGATTTTAGAAACTCTGAGAAGGCTGTAAAAATGTGGGTGACAGCAGGGGTCCTGCTGTACCTTTGTTCAGTCCTGGCTTTGGGTGCTTGTCGTGTTCCTGACAGCTCTGAAATGCCACTCTCCTGCCTCTGCTGGAGAAAGCAGCAAATGCTCACTTCTCTGCTAAATCCAGGATTGTCTGCAGAGCTTCAGTGGAGATTTGATCTGTGGTAATATACAAAGGATAAATTCATTAAGGATATACTCTCTAAAATGTGAGAGAAGTCTGTTTAATAGAATATTACTTCAGTTTTTCATTTAACAATATACTGAATGAATGAAGTTAATCTCTCCCACTGAACTAAAATAGGAAATTTCTTCACAATAACTGATTATAATGTCTCCCAACAATCTTTGCAATGTGGTTTAATTGAACTCTGATCTAGGCTAAATGAGACTGTGTCTATATCTGGGCTTAAAATGTGTCTGGTTGCTTAGCAGACTCTGTACTCCCATGTGTGTGAATGGGAATATCCCAGGCCAGTCTGCAAAACAGTGCAGGTACAAACCCACCCTTGCACTTCAGCTTTCAGTTTAGGGAGCTCTGGATCCAAAACGAAGTGCTAAAGTAATTTTGTTAGCATTAATTTTGTTTGTACGAAATTGCCCTCATCAGGTGCTCCCAGCATGTTTGAGAATAGGCTGCAATTTCCCTCAGTGGATTTCTTTGCCAGATGTGTTTGCAGGGTTTGTTTTTAGCTTCACAAATTGGTCATCACAAGCCTTTGACAGCTGGCACTGCCTGTGTGCAGTGGGGCTCTGAGCCCTGCCAGGGTGAGCAGGCAGAGCTGATGGGAGGAACAGGAGCTGTGCTTTCTGCTGTCCCCCTGCTGAATTCCTGGGAATGCTCACAGAGCTGCAGATTTTAAGGCAGAAGGGAGTTTGAGGCTCCAGTTATCCCTGTAACTTGTGCTGAGGAAAACCTGCCTTCCAGGGGGAATAATCCAGCCTGGATGTGAGGACATGGACACATGTGAGGACATGGCTGAGCCATTGCTCCCTTTGTTGCAATATTTAATCAACCTCCCAGTTCAAAATCTACTCCATATCCTGAATTTGAGCTTGGTTGGTTTCAGATTCCACTCAGCCTTTCCATCAGCAGAAATTCCTTTTTCTGGATGTTAAGAGAAGGGGACTTGGAAGGGATGAGAGTAGAGCTGAGGTCACTCTGAGGTCTAAGTGAATGTATTTGCTGAGCTCTAGTTCTGAGCAGAACATTGCTACAAAGATTTCATCCGCTGTGAAGTCACTAAATGTGACTGAATGTGGTGCTGGCACGGAAAATGAAGAGAAAATGAACCAGCAAACATAGCTGTTGGCATTTTGTGGTGAAGGAAACATCTGTGCTGATTGAAGTGAATCTTCCCTACTTTCGTTCTTTCCCTGTTGTGTAGTTCCTGAGCTGGAATGTGGGATTTGCTCTGCAGGAGCAGGACAGGTTTGCAGTGGAAGGTGGAGTCAGAAGAGAATTCAAGGATGGGGATTTTGTGAGGGCATGGTTTGTGTAAGGTGCACATCCCACAGCAGGGGCAGGTGGGAATGGGTGTCCATGGAAGGAGCAGGGATGATCTTTTACAGCATTTGCAGGATTTTAGGTGATGGTGGTGCTATTAAAACTCTGCTGGCATGGAAGTGGAACAAAACTTAAAATCAGTGTGGTGCAGCATTCAAATATAGCTGTGTTCAGGAGGAAAAGGAGTGGTAAAGCTGCTGGGAGAAGGAGGGAGAAGATCCTGCCTTAAAAGTTCCAGAATTCTTGCTGGGAGCTCCAGCTGTGCTGGGCTTCCAGGAGAACACACAGGCACAGGAATGTGCTCAGCACTTCCCTCTGCCTTGTGTCCTGCAAGGTGCAATGATAATAAAGGTGCCTCTGAGGGGCAGGGAAGGGGCAGGGAAGGCTGCTCCCAGCACTCCTGCTTTGCAAGGGCAGATGTCCTGTGCTCCTCCCTGGCTGAGGGGACAGGCAGATGGCTCCCTGGAAGGCTCAGTGGCACATCAAACATCAGGCACTGAAGGTCTGTGGCCACTGGCCAGTAATCTCCCACCCAGGAGCTAAACCCTCCATTCCCTGCCCAAATGAAAGTCACTTCAAACCAGCCTCATAAAAGAACAACTCGAGGATATTAAGCTTTTATGACTGTTCCAGTGAATCCAGCACCCAGGGCTCCAGCTCCATGTGAAATACCCCCAAAGAAAATTGCTCTTATGCTGGAATCCAAGAAATAATAATAATAATGCAGCTCAGAAGTGAGTGTTTCCCATCCAGTGAGCTGCAGGAATTGGAGCTGCTCTGTCACACTGGAGCCAGTGATGTGCTTAGCAGATGCCTGCTTGGGTTCAGACGAAGTGCTGCAGAGGCATATGATGCCAGAAGAAGGATTAAAAAGTCACCAGGCTGTTAGAAAGAAGAAGTAATTACTTGTAAGCCTTTGCTTTTGTTCTTGGCTAATACTGGCTTGGTTTGATGGTTGTTAACCTCTTCCATGCAGGGCTTCATCTCTGAGCAGCTGTAACTCCTGCTGGATGATGGAAAGGGGTAAAGCATTTTAAAATGCAGAATTATGTTCCAGAGCACCTGAAAGCACTGATAGGCAGAGCTGCTTTTCCAAAAATTAGGGTGGTTTTTTTTTTCAGGTAGGTAAAGTAAACACTGCTTAATGGTTATTTAAAATAATAACTTGTGATGTGGAACTCAGGAAAACCCATGGCATCTTGTTTAAATAGATTCTCTGATAAATTAAAGAACTTTGAGACTGAGCTGATCAAGCATACAAGAATGTTCTCTGGAAATGTTGGTAATTAATTATACCAGGACGTGAAAGTTATTGGGTAGAGAGGAAGAGAATAGAACAAATCCCTTAAGTGATGGCCTGCAATTGCTGATGCATGTTGGGATTCTAAAAATAAAATGGACAATTTTAACTACCAGTTTTATCAGTAAAAGGCTTAAAGTGCTTAAATAAATTGTCTAAAGTACAGCTTTCAGTATAGAAATATAGGAATCCATTATGTATGGTGTGAAAGTGGGTGGAAATCTTTAGACTACAATAAAAAAAGTGAAGCCTTTTTTTCATTTTGCTGTCAGTCTGGCCACATGGGCTTTGCTGTTTGTGTTCAGCTTATTAAGGCAGAAGTTGCATGACTTTTTCTTAATACTGGGCCAAGTCCTGCATACCTCATGCATGTGATTAACCCAGGATAAATGAAGTGCCTGCAAAAACGAGCCCACTGTCTGTCTGAGGATAATGTGCTGCAGCAAAAGTCCTGGGAATTGCACAAAAACAGCTGCTAAGTCTCAAGCTTAGACCCTGACCAACAACCCTTTGAAATCACAGGACTTCCCTTGTCTCTGCAGCCTGCTGAGTTTGTTTATTTCTGATTTGTGTGGCTCTGTTGAAGGCAGAGATTCCCTCAGGAGCGCTGGGGCCGTGTCTGGAGTATCCCTGCTCGTGGAAACCCTGCAGGCAGCAATCTGTGTGCTTAAATCAGTGCATGCTTTCCTTCTCCAAGTGTTTATTATGTGCTTCCCTTAACCCCAGCCCCTGCCCCCTGGCACTTGGGGCTCTTGGCTCAGCAGCAGGAGAGAAATTCCATCAGTCACCAACTCAAATCCAGCAGCCAGACTGGCCACCAAGAAATTGCCTCCTTGTCCAGCAAAGCAGGTGTTTTGATTTAAAAGAACCTTGGCATCTGCCATGTGAGGTGTCAGTGGTTGCTTTTTGCAGAGGGCTGCAGGGAGGTGAGCAGGTCCAGCCTGGGTGAAGGGGCTTGGAGGGGAAGTTCTTGCATTAGGAATCCAAAGCCTTGGATCTGTAGGTTTTCCTCTTTCCTTGCAAGGTCCACGGTCCAAAGTTGATCTTCCTTGAGTTCCTTTTAACTGTTAGAGCACTTTGGGATGGAAGCCTGACAGACTCAGGTCAGGGAAATCAACCAGCTCAGGAGGTGGCATCTGTAACATCTTTTTCAGCAGAATTAAAATGAGTGCCAAGGATTGGAGGGCTCTAACAGTGGGCTAAGCCGATTTTTATGTTTTAAATGTGATTCTGCCTGACAGAGAGGGTGTTGTGCTGATAATTCACTCTTTCTTCTCCTATTTTTACCTTTTTGTTTTGTTTAAATTTCTCAGTTTGCTCAGTTATGAGAACAATTCCTACCATCCAGTGGTGGTGCATGAATTAAACATGAGTGAACACATCTTAATTCCTTATTTCAAATTTATGGCTGCTGTCCTTTGAGAGTTCTGATTTCCCCCTCCTCTACATTTGTCTCCTTCTTTTCTTAATTACCTCACAGCTGCCTCCCAAAGCCTTTCCCTTCCCTGCACTCTGGCATTGCACACTGTGCAGGGCTGCACTGGGGTTGTCTGTCAGCAGCCATTTGGTGTCATGACAGCTATCGATTGTTTATTCATTACTTGAAAACATTTAATTAACTTTGACCGCGTAATTAGCACGTTAGCAGCCAGACATGTCCAGGGCAGCAAATGTGATTTGCAGAAATGCCCAGGCTGCAGCCCTGTGTCTGTGTGGGGTGTTTTGGGATCCTCAGGTGCTGCTGAGTTCCAGATGAATCTGTGCATTCCTTGTTGTCCTTATTGTTACCTTTATTCTTTAAAGAGCTGGACCTACACAGAGCCTTAAATCCTGATTCTGATGGGACTCCCTGAGAACACTGGAAATGAGGGCAAGCTCTGTTTCTTCAGTACTCAAAAAGTCCAACACTAGATGTGTTTCCCTTCTGTACCTGTAGCCAATCCCTTCAGCAGGAGTTAAGAAGAGGGGTTGTAAGCTGTATGATATAATCAACATGTATTTTATCTTTCTCCCCTGTTATCTGCCCTAATTTAGAAAATACATTCTGCCTTTCAGCAAGGTGTTGTTAATCTTGACAGGAAAACATTTAGGTCAGAAGGGATCTGATGTGTAGCTGAAACATGAAATTGTCCAGCACGTGCTGATTCTCTCTGTGTGCATCTTATATATTTGTACTTGTTGAAATACTTCTGGGTTGTGATGCCCATCTGCATTTAAAGAACTTAGAAAATTGAGGTGCTGTCAGTATTTTACCACAGAGATAGGGACTGTAGTGCCAGACACAGCAATACAAGAGCAAGGTTACTTGACAGAGGGAGTGAAATGGTTGTGTGTGTGTGAGAGAGTCCTTAGAAAAGGAGAAATTCCCTTTGGTCCTGCAGGGCTGGTGATTAGCAGCCCTGGGGACTGTTGGTCATTGGGCTCTCCTGACACGCTGCATTTTATTTTCTTTCGCTAACGTAATGCAGAAAAGAATTATCTATATCTAAAGATGTAACTACCCTGTAAATATTTCTTTGCACGGAATAGTGCTTGTCCCTGTCTTTCCAGGTGTCTCCACTGAAGTTGTGCTAAGTGTCCCACTG
>WEIU01023889.1:1598-29917 GCA_013389925.1 Aegithalos caudatus
TATGACCACATATTTCACTGTTTTCCTGAGCTGGTGTCCAAAGTGACATCTACCTACTTGCTCTAGGCACTTTTGGCATCATTCTGACAACCATTCTGACACCAAACACAATGAAAATATGTTTTGAAATCATGATGGGAAATCTCCCACTGAATTGGCATATAGATATACATTTTTTATATACTATACTTCTATCTAGTGTCCTAACAATATTATAAATAATTATACAAAAAATAATAAATGTCTTAATACAATATCAATTATTATGAATTACATGTAGTTACATGTATTATTATTCACACATAAATTTTATTAAAGTGAGAGAATTTACTTTGTTAAACAGCCTTTTTAACTACATTTGTTTAAAGAGATTGCTTAATTCTTCTTATGTTTATACGCACATTGATCATACAAATACATCTTGCTTGTGGCCATACCTCCTAATAGTCCTCCAAACTGAGGGGAGTTTTAGAATTCAGTATTCCTAATTGATTTACAGGCCACTGTAATATTATTGAAATTACCTTTACCTGCATCTGTATAAATTTGAGAATTTAAATGGTCAGTATTTCAAGTAGCCTTAAAGCAATTTAGAATTTCCTTTATTGTGTACTATCTTAATCCCGTATACATGGGATCTAAAACACAAACCCAAATGTTACTTAGAACAGGAGTTACTTAGAACTGTGAATTTAAAATAGTAAACATGCATCTCTAGGGAATTCTAGGAGATATGTTTTTTAAGTATATAAGAAGTTATTTGACAAACTATTTAAAATATAAGGGTTTAAAAATGCTAAAACACTAATTTTCAATGAAGAACTGTGCCTTCACGCTTCAACTAATGTATAACTTGTATGCAATGCAGTGCTTTCACTTTTTTTTTGTTCTTTTATCTGTGTAGTTACAGAAACTGTAAATAAACCCAAAGTTTATTCTTCTAACTGCCAAGTTAGAAATTGTGAAATCCAGTTAAAACTTTATTTTTTCTGTTAAGCAAAGCAGATAAAAGTCGTTATAACCATGCAAAGTGCTGCCAATGGAATATTAACAATGGCAGTGATGAAGTATAAGTAGAAATACCTGTATGTGAAAAAACAAAGAAAGAAAAAAAATAAATTAGTAGTGTGTATTGAGAGCCAAGGACAGGAGCAGGAGCAGCAGCAGCAGCAGCAGCAAAGAAGTAAACACAGAGAAAATGTGGCTTGTATGAGAACTGTGCTGTGGATGACATTTTAACAGACAGCCTGTGATGAGACCAGAACAGAGATGACTCATGAGCACAACATAACTGAACTGTGATAAAATGAAGATGAGAAGAAGGTTACAACACATTTATGCATGCTATTTCACTTCCTTTCAACAAGGTGACAGACATATGATAATCAAAATAAATTAAATATTGACAATGCTCAGCAGTCCTGCTTTAGATTTCAGGTGGATCAAATAAGGTAGAGCATGAAGCCAATATCCCATGCAACCTAAATGCCTGTCCAAAACAAAGTCTGTCATCACCTGTCAAAAGGAAACCAGAAATCATAGTGAGACATCAACAGCTAGCATCCCTTGTCTTCTGTGTTGCCAAAATAACATTACCCAGGCTACTTGGACTCTTATATTTTGGTATTATGGCTGTAAGGATAACCACTGTGAGCACATAGTGCACTATCACACTATGCATATCACATGATAATGATATGCGTTATCATTATAATGTGATATGATAGTATCATGTCATATGATATGGTATGATACTATCATATGATAGTGATTGATATGTTACAATAGTGATAAAGCATATTTTACAAACTAACAGAAAGGAAAATCATCTTTCCCCAGGAGGTTTTCCATTCTTCAATAAATAATTCTTGTAACTGTATTATGCTCAATAATCCATAATCAAAGGCCTTGAAAAAGATTCTAGATTAGAGAGACATGATACAGAAACAGAATGTATCTGAAGAACACTTTTTTTAAATCTAAAGAAAAATAATGAACATTTTTTAAACACAGACAAATTAAATAGCTACCATGCCAAAACCTGTTCTAGGCAAAGTAAAAAAAACAAGTGAATAACAATGAATAAAAAGAAATAAGTTGAATACAGACGTTTTTGCAACTACCAAAACAGTTTGCTGATTTTTTAAGTTTGGTTGTTTTTATTCTATTTAAAAATGGATTTTCTAGTTTCCTCTACTTGCTGATTTGCTTCTGTACAATATCAATACAAAATACAGTAACATCAGAGCCTAGAACATATGAAGATACAAAAATCCAACTGTGGTCTGAAATGGTACAATAAAAGGAGACCTGAGCTTTGGTCTCGTTTCACTACACAGTAGCTCTGAGGCAAAGGGAATTTTTAATCACCACCACCTACACTCTAACAAAGGAATCCGACTTTTCTAAATAATCTGGAATCCATGAAGCAAAGAGGGAGGAAAATACCCATGCGCATTACAGGGCTACGAGAAAGGAAAGGAAGAGGAAACAGGGTTTGTACATATGTGTGTGTGTACTGCACAAGGGCTGGTAAGGAGAGAGAAAAGTTAGACACATGGAGAGAAGTAATCCATAGGAGGTGTCTGGCTCTCTGAGTGAAATGCCCAACAAGAGCAGATGGCACAGGCAGAAGTACACCAAATTGCAGGGATGCAGAAACAAATCAAAATGGAAGCTGGAAAGTAAGAGAGACAAAAACTAGAGAAGCAGACAGGGATCTGTGTGAAGAGAAACTGAAGGGTAGACAGACAGTGGCTTCACTAACCAGTAATGATTAAAAGATAAATGATTTTACTAGAAGAAAAAAAACAAAAACAAAAACAAACAAAACAACAAAACTGAATAGAAAACAAAGCCAGATAGTCACTATCATTGCACCTTATCCACTAACTGGAATTTGACTAACCCTTTTTTTGTTGTTGTATTGATTTTGGAGAGCGTGCAGTAAAGACTCAGGATGTGACTGCAAGATAGGAGTCAGATCTGAAATCTGCTCACAAAAGGATGGATGTACATCCTACAGAGGATGTACAACCAATACAACCAATGGGTCAGCTCATGCAAAACTTTATATTAAAGTTTTAGGTATTCTCTAAAGAAAAGCAATTAAGCAATTAGGAAAAAACCATGAATGATCTCTATAGACGTCTCACTGCCTCCAGAAACAGGAAAGAGAAAAAAAACACACTATGACAGATACAGCCTGATACAGTCAGCATAGATGATCTGGCTTAACAGATACCAGCTTGACCAGCCTAGCTCAAAGTAGACATGGCTCTCCTTTATCCAAGAAGATGATTAATTACCAGAAAAGCTCAAGATAATATGGATATTGTACTTTCATAATAATAAATAAATTATACACATCTCAGTCTCCGAACTGAATTTTTAGTTATGAATGGGTTTATTGCCTCCAGTGCAAGTAACAAGAGAAATACACAAAGTCAGCTATGATTTGGTGCCATACTCGGAATTATCACTACATGCAGAAAATAAGAGCAATTCCACAAAAGTCATTTAAGATTTTTGTAAGTTGTATCAGCTCCTCAGCACCACCTATAATGGATCTGTAGGTACTTCTACACTTTATGCCCTGGAGCCCTCTTTTCCAAGAAAAGCCAAAAAATGAACCTGGTAAGTCAGGAAGACACCAGGCTTTATTTGCACATGTTTCTAACATAAGACACCCTGTGGAAGAAGTGCTGTAACATACAGAAGCTGGCAACAAAGTCACATTTCAGAAGAAAGGGGGTGAACAAACCAAACTAGACCAAACCCAGCTGCAGGTAGGACAGCATGGACAAGGTTCAGAGGTAACCCCAGAGCCTGGGTTAAAAATCATAGAACCCCTTGGGTTGGAAAAGACTTCCAAGACTATCAAGTTTAATCTTTGACCAAACACCATCATGCCCACTAAGCCGTAACTCCAAGGTGCCAGGTTCAGTCATTTTATGAGCAGTTCCAGGAGGGGTGACTCCAGGCACAGGTACAACAGGAATGGCCATGCTCCTTCCTGGTGTGCCTGGGAGTCAGGGCAGGTCACATTCAGCAGTGCCGCACCTGAGCTAATAACACCTGTCACCTCTGATTTTTTATGCATCAGTGGCACAGGCAATTTCTATGCCAAATTATTCAGAACAGACCTCAACAGGTTACCTTATCCAGCTGCAAAGACAGAAGTTATGACCTTGCTGAGCACCCCCTTGGAAGCTGGCTACACATGTCTAGATATAAACTGAGTATCACTGAAATCTAATTCTGACAATCTTCCCATGCTGTTAGATTACTGGATATTTTCATAGCTCTTTACATGTACAGGCACAGCTCTACCTCTTTCCAGCTGCCAGCATTCAGAACATATCAACACAAGTTAGATAAAACAAGGAACACAAACTCACTGTAAAGTTAAAAAGGAAGTTGTTTTTTTTTTTTTTGAAAGCACGTATCTATTATCAGAAAGGAATTCTATGGTGGTATCAGGAAGGCACACTGGTACTCCAGATGCCTTAAGCACTCCAGTGAAATGTCTACAATGCACTAGTAGGAGAATAAAAAATGCCCAAAAATACACACTGGGGAGAAGGGATGAGAATCAGATCAGAGCAGATCACTGCTATTAGAGCAGATCACTGCTATTAGATCAGATCACTAATAGAACAGACTACATATGGTCTGTGGCCACAGAATGGATCAGAAGATAAGAGACAACTGCTGGGAAACTGTTTAGAACCATCTGAGGCAAGGATCTGGTATAGGAAGACCATCTAGTTTTTATAATATCCTAACATATAATATCCTCATAATGGATCACATTAGCATAACGCATATGCTAGAGGGAGCTATATTAAGACTCAACAGACAAGACAGACACATCAATTGCCTATATTTGAATGCCTGAGGTAGCAGAAATAAAATTATTCCAAAATATTTCAGGGATTTTAATTTTAACTATGTTGGTTATAAAAATGTTTAAATATATATAAACCCGAAACAGAGAAAGTAGGCGACCAATTGAGATTAAACATTTCCGCTTCTAAAAGGAGCAGGTCACAAAATGTGACTTCAAACTTCCTTCTACTACCTTGAATCAAGCACTGTGTCTTGGGTTGCAATGCAAGATGTAACCAAAGGTTTGTATTCTATTACCATCTGTTGAAAACAGCTGGCGAGGTTTTCTTTATCTCTTCCATGACCCATCCTCCCTCCGGGGGATGTCTGCTGTTAATGGGCCATTGAGTCTCACTGTATGACTGATAAAATTATATCATTCCATTGTAAAAACTCCACCCAGGGGGTGGAACCCAGCATTCCTACTTGGATAAAATCTGAGATTCACAACAGCAGGACAGACTGTTTTCCACTGGATTCTGAGAGGAACACTGGACCCATCTCACCATCACTGGACCTTCAGAGGAAAACTACACCCTTCAACAGAACCACATCTGTCGCTCCAGGAGAACTTAATAGGATTGCTACCAACACCATGACCAACAGGGTGTCAGGTTGTATTCTGACTCTGTCAGTGTTTTCCTTTTTGTTTGCTTGCCTTTTTTTGTACTACTAGATTTTTATTTTTAATTTTCCTAGTAAAAAACTGTCATTCCTATCCCAATACCTTTGCCTGAAAGCCCCTTAATTTCAAAAATATAATAATTCAGAGAGAGGGGATTTTCATTCTCCATTCCAAGGGAAGCTCCAGCTTTCCTTGGCAGAGGCATATCTTCTTAAACCAAGGCACACTGGAATACACAGATATTTGCATCTACTTTTAATTAGACAAATCTTCCCGCAGAGAGGTGGTGCAAGCATGATGATGGTGCTTATCTTGCAGACTCTTTGCTGGAGGGACAGAGGCACCATGGAAGATTCTAAAAGATAAGCTGCTGAAATAGTTGCATAAAATGGTAACTGCGCCACAGGACTCCACATCTATCCTCAAAATGCCCCATTCTAGAAAACACATTTCAGGGACATGCCAAGTTATTACCTTCAAATTAAATTCTCCTTTCATGACTAACTAAGATTCAAGTAAATTGAAATTAACATAAAGTAGGAGAAGAAAGAATGTTGTATCTTAGGATTGCTTTTTGCATCTTACAGACTACATTTGGGTTTGATTTGCTCTTCTCCTAAAGGAAGAGGGAAAAAATTCAAATTTTTAATGAGACTCCTGCAGTTCCTTTTTGATTACATGGGAGATTGGATGATAAATTATAAGCAAATGAAAATGCCGTTAGATGATCCTGAGTATTGTGATGAATTAAAACCCTCTTTGTCATTCATGAACACTAAAAGAGAAGTAGAGCCAGAAAGATAACAGTTAGAAAGGGTAGAAGAAAAGGGAATTTTAAATTTTTTTTCCTGTCTTTTCTCATTAAAAGATGTTGAGTTCACTCTGAAAAGAAAAGAACAAGAAGCAGCCTCTGTAGCTCCTTCAGCATTTTCCTGATAAATCTTCTCCATGCCCCAACAAAATTCAGCATCCATTTCTCTCAGGTTGTCAATCTGGATTCTGAAGTATTCCAGGAACTACTTTTGATTATCACATAAATTTGCTAAAAATTAACTGTTATGAAAACTCCTTATGCCCTATGTGGCCTTAAGAGACAATGGCAAATAGTTCCTTTGCTGTTCTGAATACCACAGCATCTCCTCATAATTATTTCTCTTTCTTCAGTTTTAAGGCCAACAATTCAAGATAAAGCACAAAAATCCCACCAGGACAACAGACACAGAGCAAAGAAAAATGGATAAATTAACACAGAAAATGTGGGTAGAATGCTTAGTTTTTCAGATTGACTTGGCATTACAGGAAAGTTACACTCTTTCTTACACAGCACTACAAACTCTTACAAGAAGTTCTGCTTGTTCTCATGTCGGAAACCACCCCTGACAAAAGTTTATCTCCATTAGAAAATTCCAGCGCTTGCAAATGCACAGCAATTCTCCCTGAACAGCTTTAAGACTCGTGTTGCACATTTCTGAAACTACTTTTCAGTCAGGCCAGTCAAGTCCATAGGACAACACAAATTCACAGCTCTATACTACTATCAAGAATTTGGCAAGACTCAACATACAGGGTTTCTGTCCATAAAACTCATTAGCAATTCTCATTTTAACTTCTTCTGTCTTTCTTAGGATAAACTGCATACTTATAGGATATTACAACAGACTAATAAAAAGTTACTGTATTCAGTTATGAAACAGTGCAGTATTCCTGGTTTTAGATCAGAAGATACCAGAAAAAAAACTCCACCAAACATGACCTTTATAACAAACCTTATCAAACCCATCTTAGAGAGCATTTCACTATAAAGCAGTAAAAACTATGAAGAATATTACAAAGAGAATAATTTATAGCAACCTGTATGATGCTCAGAGTCCTTCAAGATATTAACGTGTTTCAATAGTCTGATTTATCTAAGCAGCAGTCTTTTTAACAGTCTTAATATTTTAAAACTAGGAACAACAGTTGTCATAGAGAGAGTCGTAAGTCATACAAGAAAGATAAATCTCTACAGTAAGTTCTCCATGAACAACAAAATATTTTGACAGAAAGATCACTTCCAAGTAGAGTTGTTTTCTCATTTCTTAGTCTACTAAAAAATTCACAGAAGAAAACCAAGCCACTGTAAAATTCAGGAGGTTTTATTATTACATGGTAGATGTAAAGCCATCCAGCAACCACAGCATTGGGCCCTTATAAAGATCTGGGATGTCTAGCCTTTTAGTTAATATTTCAATGTCATTTAGGTAAAGAATAAAATTAATTATGTGCAAGAGTTTAAAGGTTATTTAAAGGTTATTGCATATGTATCCATGCAATCCCAAAAAATTTAAACCCACTTGGTTGGCTAGATTCCTTTTTCACAGGAGCTAACATAACTTAAACCTGAAAATCAGATTTGTGTACAGATCTCAACATAAAAATATATAAAACTTTTATAAGAAAAATAGTAACGGTTTACTGATTCATTTTCCATGGCTATCTTGGTAATTTTGGGAAGGCAAGGGGTGGAAAGGCAGAATAATTTGTTTAGGTTTTAAAAATATTATCTTTTAGTAACTCTCTGCAAATTTCGGAATGGTGCTTTTAGGTCACATTTCTTGCATACATGTAACTTTCCATATCTACATGAAGGAAATTGCTGCTACATACATTTTAGTTTATATACGACAGAGAACATTTTACTGAGTTTATTTTTTCAACAATTAGAAGAATAGCTTATAGAAACCAATAATCTAAATTCTACAATAAACAAACAGTGCACACATTCTGTACAAGATGTTCCTTCTCACTCACAGAGGAACGTGCAGGAAGACCTGTAAGATAAGACTCAGGAGAGAAGAGACCTGGCCCTCCAAAACCCCAGCCAATGCCAGGGAGTTCAGATGTATTTTCTTATACGTGTATCCCTTAAAGAGATACCTATTAACATACATATACATTAACATTATATTAATACCTTTCCTAATGCCTTGATAAGTGGATTGCAAAAAGGATCAAGTCTTTCCTTCTGTACTGGAGTAATCTATGATGGATTGACACTGGGAGGACATGTACAGCAAGATCAACATGGGCAGCAGCCAGTGAACAGAAAATCAATGATGCTTTTCTCACTAACACATAGCTGTGTTCAAGGCCAAGTGAGGTGTGGCTCTGAGCAACCTGTCCCAGCAGTGTCCCTGCCCATGGCAGGGGGCTGGGAACTGGATGACCTTCAAGGCCCCTTCCAACTCAAACCATTCTATGAATTTATGTATCTATTCTATGCTACACTGTTTATTATTTAAGTTAATCCTTCCTACATCACCCATCTTGATATTTTTCTATTACTATGGTTCTTACTATAGGACACTTACAGGACACATCACTTATGCTTACAACCCCCACACTACCCCCCAAGAAAAGGGTCTACTGCAAAGGATAATTGTCTTTGACAATTTTGTGTCTCTGTTATTTGCTGGCAACATTTGGGCTATTTTTGCATGTAACAATGGATAGACACATAATTAAATATGCATCCGCAACCTTTCTTTACTGTTTTCACAAATGCCTTTATCCATATGCATGGTTTTTAATCCTATTTATACTTGCAACAAAGGTATCTCTGCAGAGCCAGTTCATGACAGAATCACTAAAGAGTAGCACCTCTCTATATAAAGTGCTAAGTTTCAAAATACATTTCTAATACTTTAATAAATTAAGACTCTGATTTGAAATCAATCAATTTGGAATGCAGAGCAGAATTAACTGCTATGGAACCACACCACAGGAGTCTCAAAAGACACAGTAGGTGCACAGCCTACATGTATATTTGGGATATAAAAATGGCAGAAAATTTGCAAGCATTAGACAGAAGTCAGAAAACACAGGAGAAATCCCTTGTTTTATGGAGATGTTTCTAATTTTATCCTCAGGGAAAAAACTGTCAAACGTTTTTATAAACTACATGTGTTCTCAGCCATACATTCACAGAATGCAATTCTAAGCTAAAACTTGGTATTTTTGCTTATTAAACAGAATGTTGGAGTTAAACTGGCTAAACACCTTCAAGCATAAACACATTTAAGACAAAACAATGAAGATACTGAGAAAGTTTGGTGTCAAGTGGAAGACAAGGTTATCACTATCCTGTTCCTCAAAGGGCAGTGTTAAATACCAAGTCAGAGCACTCTTAATTATCATTTTTTGTAATCTTAACCAAACTTGTCACTAGAAAAAGAGAAAAACAGAATCACTGCTTCTCTACTCATTTAAGTGATTTGACTTTTCTCTGGCATCCTTATGTTTTCTGCTGATTTGGTCAGTCTCTTGGTGTGCCAAAATGTAAAGAGCACTTGGGAAAGTGGGATGGCTTGAAGGCAGTCCCGTGATTACAGGGGCATCCAGGCAGAGCAGCCAGCCCAGGGGGTTTACAGACCATTGAAACAGGACAACAACTCTCTTTGCAAGAACCTTCTTTCTGAAGCAAACTCAAACCCAAATATGTTTGGATAGACTTGAACTGCAAAACAAGCATGAGAATCAGAGGAAAAGTTCTCACTCAACTCCTCAATTGCATTGGCATGTTTCAGCAACTTGTACAAGGCTCTGTAAAACTTGAACCAGTATGATAAAGGTACTAGAAGATCAGGATTTAGTTTTATCTTTAGAGATGTCAGGAGAAACTGATTAGTAATGTACCCCATAAAACCGAGGACACTGCTTTCAGTCGCCATTTTAATAAAGTCAATTGTGCATACAAACATAATAATCTAATATAATCTAATTTAATAAAAGCAGAAAACTCTACAAGATCAACTATTTCATCAGTGCTCTCATTCTACAGGCAGTATTCTTAAAGTGACTTGCTGTATAATTTTGAAGACCAATCCAGTAATATATAAAACAAATACAGTGTTGCACACTAAGCAGTACTAGAGGCTACCAAACCAACACATTTTCCAGCTGCTGAGAAAATCAATAAAGAGATAGAATTGCCAAAAAGCTGTTATCATCCCAACAATTTGAAATTCACTCCATCCATTGCTGAATAAAATGAACTTGATTCCAAAACTATATCAACAGCAACCAAAAAACCAAACAATACATTCTGGTAAAGAAAAAAATGTATATTACTAAAGGTGACCCGAACAAGAGTTATTAAAATTAAGACATTACCTAGACATGAAGTTTCTTTAAATATTTCTTAATATTCATTACCTAATTCTATTGTCATAGGAAATACCATTTATAACTCATCAGGAGGAAAAATGAAGGTTCTGTTGTCTTTAAAGGTTGCAGTAAGATTCTCAAGAGATTTGTGGAGCTCAACCACTCCAAAGTTAATAGAACCCAGCATTTCCAAAGATTTGCAACACAAGTGATTTTTGAGGCGAGTCACAAGAATGCAGAATGAAACAAATAGAAAACAATACATTTCACACTATGCAAACAATAAAACCTATGGAAATAATGCTGCTAAAAAATTGAAAAGAAAATTACCTGGAACAAGTTCCATAACAATATATATAGGCTGTCGTTGAGTGCAAACTCCTATAAGTTTTACAATATTAGGATGATCATATTGTTTGAGTATTCTGCAAAACACACAAGAAGCTTATTATATTAATAAACTTTATTGTACAGGCCGATTAAATATTACAGGAAAATATCTTAAACCTTTAATGTTACTTTATTGGAAGATGTCATTATTGTTATCAAAGAAAAATATTATTGTTACCAAAATCAATGTAACAGATCACAACTCTGTTTGAAATCAAAATTGTAACTGATTCACTAATAAATCAAAAATTATTTTTATTGTAATTTTGCCATTTGTCTATGTGACATTTATCTGTATCTGACAAATGGCCTGAGAGGTTTGCAGTTTCTTAAGAACCCTTTTATTTAATCAGAATTTCAGTGATGGACCAGAAGCAGAGCTACATCAAAACAGTATGCACAGCGTGCCTGTATGCTTCCCTGCTGCACTGTTCAAAAGCACACTTGTTCCAATTTTACTTTGAGAGATTAATTAATACAGTAAGTTTTAGAAGACTATAAGGATAGCAATTTTGAGAATTAAAACATTTACATCTTTTGACACAATGCTTTAATAAGAACATTTCCAGCCTAAAACTGCATGCAATGATTTGTAAGTTAAATGAAGAGCAAGAAAAAAAATTCTACAGAGACCTTGTAACTTAAATGTTCCTTCTGATATCTGTGGACTCAAAGCACCTCCTCTTTTTCCCTTTTTCCCTAGGATCAAGAGTAAAATACTAACCTACCTGATACATACACATTTAGCAAAAAATAACACACTCCATTTTTTCAGAACATTTTTTTTCCATTAGTGTCCAGCTGCTTAACAAATGATGTATCTCTGCTATTGCTCACTGACAAGTTTTTTTAAATGATTCAATAGATAGAGTGGCTGACTCATTCTATAAATGCAGATAGCATCTTGTATTTTTCAACACTGATCATACTAGGTTGGGAGTGGAAATTAAAACATATTAAGCTTCATAGTAAGAAGGAGAAACTTACTTTAAAAATTATGACATTCATCTCAAGACACTCCTCTCACGGGAGTCTCAGAACCTATCTGTGCATATCAGCTGACACTCAGAATACTTTGCACATTGTGTCATGACTGTAATTTGAAAAATAAGCATATAATCTCATGCTGACTGACACAGTATAAAATACCTCTACTGGAACAAACTCTTCTTACAAAGAGAAAATTACTAAATGGGGTCTATACTACATTAAATAAAGTAATCTGGGCACATTTGATCACCTGAATTAGCCATGCACATAAGGCAGGAGTGAGGCCTGGGATAATCACATTTAAATTAACAACATCATCCAGTCTTCTTATCCCAATCCCCATGGCACATCTTAGAAGTTTTAAATGAAAGCACTTAAGACAACAACGTTTTATTTTACAGGCATGGCTTGCTTTGTCAAAGAGAAGGTTTCAGCAAATGCAGATGCTACTGCATTCACCCATTAAAAATGCCATTGTTTAAGTTACCAGGGTGACACCTGTGGAATATACTGAGGGAGAGAAAGGAAGGAAAAGTTTGACTACTGTTTTCCTGAATTTTTCAGAAGGTCTGGTTTTGTAAATGCATCTGGTGATAAAAACTGAAAAAAAAAAAAAAACCTGCCACAAATAATTTTAGAGAACCTACCTGGCTTCTGACAGAAATTTTATTTTCAGTTCCTGAGGAAGATCTTCTTTGCAAGTTTTTACAGCAACAGGAGTTTTATCCTTTAATGTTCCTTTATACACCTCACCAAAATTACCCTGAAATCAGGGGAAAAAGATCATTCTAGGTAAATAAAATCTTAACAAATTGCCAGAAAAAATAATGCAGATAGCAATTGAAACTGCAACAGAACTTTGGAATGTGATTATAAAGCCAAATGAGATTTTCTTCCAGTATCTGCCCTAAACAAAGCCATTCACTCTGACATAGTACATGTATTCTATGGACACAGTGTATTTGACCTTGCTGGAAAGAGGAAAAAAAATCATTAAGTAATTAGAATTTTCTAATAAAATCTCTTAGTAACATTTCAAATCAACTGTAGTACTTTGTTCTTCTTATTCTTATTCCTGAACTCTTTTATTTTCATACTACTGTATTTTGTGAATAGTTTTTAACTGGCAGTCTGGAAGAGACCAAAAAAATGATCTCAAGAACTGTGACAAAACACACAAAAATAATAACATTCTCATCTATAACAAAGAAAAAAATACAAAACACAAAGAATGAAAACACGGAATATTAATTTTTTATCATGAATTGAACCCACTGCAAAATATACTGTTGTGTTGGGTGATTCAGAATTTCTTTAAAACCCAAGCTCAGCACTGGTCTATAAAGGTAAGTCTTCCATTTGGACAAGACTTTATAAAGCAGCTCCTTTTATAATCAGATATTTTAGGTAGTGAACAACATAGCAAGTTAGGGGTGTTTTTAGCTTCCACAGAAGAAAAATTAAGTAATAAATACCATAAAAGTCTCCAACAGATGCATTTTTATTTCATAAAAAAAAAACAAAAGGAAAATTAATTAGGACACAAACTGATAGAAGAAGGAAATTGTGAGATATATAACACTGGTATCAATGAAAAAAATCCTCAAGAAAAGGAAGTAATAAGAAAACTATAGATTTCATACTTCTAGTTAAGCTTTGTATTTCCCAAAGAATAAACACAACTCAATTTTGAAACTATGTCTGATTAATTTCCACATGCACTACACTTCTGTGTCCTGGAATCTAGAGCTGCATGTGACTTCAGTAAAGTCTGCTGAGATGTTTACTTTCCTCTCCTGAGTGAATGATTTCATTACATCATGCAGCTGAATTTATTGTTGTCAAAGAAAGATGACAGAAAAGGGAAAAAAAGAAACTGACAGATGGAAAACAGTAATGTGTTTCCAGTAACAAGGGAAGAAATGTAGGGCTGAACACGTCTGCAGAATTTTTTCTGTACCCTGGCACAAGGAAGACGTAGCTGGCAAGTGAGACTTAGGATCTCTGACAGCCCTTCTAAAGCAGTTCCAGAGGCTAGCACTCTACCTCTCAGATCTGAAATGGCATCAGGCACCCAAGGCAAGCAGCTGGGTTGCTCCCAGTCCACTTTTCCTCTACTCTTCTGGTCAGAAATATTTAACAGTGAAATCTGAACCCACCCTAAGCTTCGTTTAAGTCCTGAACATGCTTTACTTCTTTATTGACAATACTGAAGTATTATTAGAGACATGATTTTTAGTATAACACATTCCTACTGAGCAACTTTCATGTTGTGGGATATTACAGTACTAATGCTGAGTAAATAAACTGACCATTCACTCCTGAGGTGAAGGAAAATCTTCATATTTTTTAAAGCTTGCATCTTTTACATTAAAATTTTTTGATTTCTTCCTGATCTTTTCCAAAACTCAAAACTCTGTAGACTCTCAGATTCTCACTTCTGTGGTGAATGGCAATAGTTTATTTCACATTTTGTCATACACATGCTGATGTTTGTGTCATTCTTACCCTTTTTAGTATGACTAACTCTTCTTAGAGATTAATGCACAAGATTCATGTTGTGTTCCAAGAAAGTTTTTAGCTTGTTAGATATTTTTTAAAGAACATCTTTCTGTAACCCTTTAAAATCCTGAGTTGCCTTTATTGAATGCTAAAAATGCTTTGTGCCAAAAACATGTAATACACATGTAAATTGAATTTACTGAAATGCTTTTCAAATTGCTTTAAATTTCTTTACACAGCAAAACTAAATCATATTTAGTTTTTAGCAAAATAAAAGCTTTTTTTATGGCTGGAACATCTTTATTTTTCTCCCTTGATACTATCCTATTTAAGAATGTGAAGATCCTGCAGCACCTGCATTTTATGAAGGTACAGCTCAATCTGATAATACACTGTTATCTTACATTGCCAAAGAGATTTTTATCCCCAGTAACAGAAGTTTATGGCAGTATTTAATTCCCCCCACTTCTTGAATTTCTTATTGATTTTTTAATTGTGTATCACAGTAAGAAGGCAATCGCTGATTTGATTTGTCTCTTCCTCATTTAATCTTTGGTCGGTTTTTTTGCTTTTTTTTGTTTGTTTGTTTTTGTTTTGTTTTGGTTTGGTTTGGTTTTGGTTTTGGTTTGTTTTTTTTTTTTTTTTAGTTTTTGGAAAATCTTTTCCAAGACTGTGTCCAGAGTAGCACTCAAAATGGTCTTTGCAGGTGCAAGGGTGTCAAAAAACTTGAGGAGTTTGCCTGATTTTAAAGACTTGTAGTTCCTAAGCAGGCTTTGTAAACTACAAGTTTATGAACACACAAGAATTAATGCAATAGAAATAAGATTATGAAATTACCTAATTTCATCAGTGAATGAGGGAAAATAATCATGCATAATCAATTAGCATTTGTTTTAAGAAATAATGATTTAGTCATCTCATATCAAATTTTATACACAAACGCATAAACATAGACCTATTTCTCTACATGTTTTTATATTTATATTTTGCAACATTTTTCTCAGACTACAGAAGGCAAAACAGCCACATCCTGATTTATAGAAATCTAGTTAGCTCAAATCCCTTCCAAAAGAGAAAAAAATGTATTCTAGTCAACTACTTTCAGCAGAACCATTATAATGTTTACTAGCAAGTGTGATTTACATCTGTTTAAAGCATAAAGCTGTCT
This sequence comes from Aegithalos caudatus, assembly GCA_013389925.1. Taxonomy (NCBI): domain Eukaryota; kingdom Metazoa; phylum Chordata; class Aves; order Passeriformes; family Aegithalidae; genus Aegithalos; species Aegithalos caudatus. Next base: position 17,309 of record WEIU01023889.1, read on the forward strand.
TGTGTATTAGTGTAAAAAATGACAAAAATTGCATTACACAGTAATTTAAAAGAAAAGGTATACAGGAGTAGCCTGAAATGATTACAGTATGCTTACTCAGATGTTATTTAGCTCACTTTATTACTTACTTTGCCCAGTAATTCCCCCAGTGTGACATCTTCATGATTGAGAACCCATTTCTTATCCTATGAAAAGCAAAGCAGAATTTTCAGTCTGTGCAAATATGAGAATCTAAGACACATTTCTGTAGAAATGGAGCTGAAGAAGTATTACATTTAGAACACTCCATCACAAGCATACCAAGAAGTTTTAAAGCTAAGCATTTAAAATTCAAGAGTTTAGAAATCTTGCTAAACAATAAAACAGTGATATACAATGAAATGGATGATATCGTACAGAAAATTTTTGTTAGAAATTAAGCCTACAACATGATGGTGTGTATACAGATAAGCACTATGCAAAGTTTCACATAAGCTCTGGAAATTATATTTAGCACCCTGACTTTAACAATTCGTCAAGTGAAAATTAGATACGAAAAATTCATTTTAGTATACAAAGTAACTTACTACCAAATTAAAAAAAAAACTCCTACTTTTTTTCTCCTCAGTGCACATGGAAATGAACTGATCTTTTGACTTCTCAACAAGACACATCTTACATCTTACATCTTCTCTAGTAGCTGGAAATATTACAGGAAACTGCTTGAAAATATAGCACATGCCAGATAAAGCATTTTGTCCAGGCACTGACTATCCCCCTGTGCACTGATGTCCAGTTCTGGGCCCCTCAATTCAGGAAGGACATTGAGGAGCGGGAACATGTCCAGAGAAGGGCACTGGAACTGCGGAAGAGTCTGGAGCACAAGTCAGATGAAGCGCAGCTGAGGTGTTTAGCCTGCAGAAAAGGTGGAAGCCAGGTGGGGGTCAGACTCTTCTGCCACATCCCAAATTAAAGGAGAAGAGGAAACGGCCTTAAATAGTGCCAGCAGAGGTTCAGATTAGAAATTAGAAAAAAAAATCTTCACTGACAGAGTGGTTAGGAATTGGAGTAAGCTGCCTAGTGGAGTCACTCTCTCTGGAGATTTTTCATCAAATATGAATTCAGCAAATCATAAAAGGGATGGGAATCATTGCTATTGTGATTTCTATACCTTTGCTCAAAAGTATAATGTCACAAGTGTGCATTCTAGAGACTCTCTGAATACCTCCATTAACCCAATTTCCCAGCACACAACACCTCTCAGCTCCATCCCAAGAATCACTGTAACACATCACTATGCTGTATGATGGAAACCAATCTTTACTATTTCTCTCCCCTGAGTGGGAAACTGTAAGACTTAGGAGGAAATTCTCAATATACAGTAATTTATTTTTCCCCTATACACAAGATAATTGCTTAAAGCTACTGCCTCACTGATCAAACATCATAAAAAACATATTCCTTCATATCCTCCTTTTGATACTTCTTGCTAGATTAATGTCTCATTCAGAAGTTGTTATACTACAAACAGATAGGAAGTGCCATCAAGCTGCACACTCTTAATATTAATACTCAAGTTCAAGAAAACAATTTGCAAAGAAAGCTGTAAAAAAAAAATAAGCCCACAAAAATGACTACTTAGATGTATTAACATAATGGTTTGTAACATTGAAATAAGTGTGGTAAAACTCATTCATTAATTTATTGTCCTTCTGTCAGATTTTTCACAATCAAAGAATTATTTAAGATTTGATCACCTCTGTTTGATACAATTCCTATAAAACTGCACAAAAGGAGTATTCTTCAGCAGACAGTAAGAAACAAATGTAACAGAAGAGAGAATCATGTACATCATGCCAGTTTACAATTCTGGAAATAAAAAAGAAACAAACCAAATTTTCTAATTTGCAATATGTTAGATATTAATTTAAATAGTGTTCAAAGCACACTGTCATTGGTTCAGATAATTGCCTTTAATTAATAAACTATAATATGAAAGTAATTTCAACAATTAAAATACATTCTACTGCAAGTATGTTGTCTCACTAAATCTATTTGAATTGCCCTGAGCTTAATATGACATCATTCAATAATCTGAATAGCTGTCAATAATTAAAGACAACAATAAGGCACACAAATCGATGGTAATACTAGCACATCATAAACAAAGGTTACAAAATAAAGCTATGTCTCTGTCTGATTATGAAGTCCATGATCTTCTCTAAGTGCTTAATTCTGACTGTGAATAGAATGTAAAGATTTTTTCACTTGTCAAATGTCATTATTTTACATATTAATCATGTGTGCAAAGGTACTGAAAGTTACAAAAGAAATGTGACAACAAAATGGGACATAAAAAATATTCTTGAATGTAGGTATATGGCATGCCAAAAGAGATCATATACTGAATTTGATGAAAATTGCAGTAGCCAGGTTTATAATTGGAATAAAGAGGGTCGTGGTCTCACTATTTTTACCTTGGGTGGCTGCAGCTAAGGCCCTCGGTGAGCTTTCTCACCTGGAATATTGGCTTAGTAAGCAGGCAAATGCTACCTCTTCTGCACTCAGTGACCTGCTTAATGACACTGAGATTACCAGGCAGGCAATACTGCAAAACCAAGCAGCAGAACACTTTTCGTTGCTTGCCCGTGGACATGGCTGCCAGGACTCTGAAGGAATGTGCTGCTTCGACCTTTCTTCACACTCAGAATCCATCCATGCAAACGTCCAGAAGCTGAGGGAGCAAGTAAGGGACTTGAAGGGTGAGAAGAACCCAGATTGGATCAATGAACTTTTCAGACAATGGGGATTGACAGGATGGGTTTCATCTTTTGTTGAAGGGATTTTGTCGGTTGTAATTATTGTTTTTATTGCTTTAATTATGTTTCCCTGTTTGGTTATGTGTCTGCAGAAATCCATTGGAGAAGCCTTTTTAGTAAAAACAAACAGGGGAGTTGTGGAGGCTGAAACCTTCATCGTGAATTTGCAAAATAAACCTTGCTGGAACATACAGGAGGACCCTTCCTGCCTTTCTTCACTGAGCCAGCTGTGGGGTGTGTGTGTGTGGACTTAAGTGCCTTGTCTGTGTGCCCACCCAAGTGGCTTCTCCAGAAGAGATGCTTTTTGGGGAGAGGTAGCAGCAACCACCATCCATCTCCATGCTGCTACTGGTATATATCAACAGACACTTCAATGCACATCAGTCCAAGACACAGAATTTTTTTATTTCAATAGAGTTAGTTGCTTCTAAATCTAACGGAGCAAATCCAGTACATTTTTGTACCTAATCAAACTAATCTGAATGACAGTGAACTCAGAGAGCTCCTGACATTATTAATGCCCATTATAATTTCACCAAGAAGGAAGCTGTTTATGATGCAGCCCTCCTCTTGTGACATTGCTATAAATCTCTCTTTACCTTGCACTTGTTAAGATTTTTCTCTTGTTAATTGTGGGCCACAGAATAACACAGAATACAAGAGAGGTTCAGAACAATTCAGTCACAAAAATTAGTACTTGAGCATACTCATTTGTAATCTTAATTATATACCTTATTTCCAAATGGAATTAGTTGGGAAATCAACAAGCTTTACCACGTTCTACTTTATTTCTGTCCTCTGGTTTCCCCCAGGAGGAGAAACTGAATTACATGAATGTCACACATCAAGCACAGGTTTACTAATAAGATGTTGGGAATCTTATCAGTGTGTCTTATATTTGGAGGTGCTGCTACATCTGTTGGTCAAACACTGAGAAACAACCAGGCAGTTCACAAATGGGAGAACTTGGTCAGCTCTTCCCCAACAGCCAGGTACTTGATAACACACATCACACTGAATGTTTTTATATGCAGCAGCTTGCTGTTGACTACCTTTCCAGAATGTGTAACTACCCAGCACACTTGTCTGATTTCAACAAAGATAAGTATTTTCAAAGAGAAGAGTTATTTCAAAAGTTAATTGTAATTGAAAAAACCAAATCCTAAAAAAACAGTAATCAAAGAAATAAAACTTTCAACTGTGAAAACGAATACTTTAGAACAATCAGAAATGTCTCCTTTTACTCATAAAGTATGGATATACAGTATTATTTCCCTGGATATGTAGCATTCTTTTCATAATGTTTGGGTGTTTCATGGTTCCCTAAACCATGGTAAGAATCAAACCTTGAAGAGCTAGCAACAAATCAATTGTTCATCAATTGTTACTTCAGTGAGCATACAGTGGGGTTGTGTGCAAGCCACTGAGAACAGTTTGAACAGCAGATGGTTGCTGTAGAAAATGAAATCTCATTTTTCCTATTCTGTGCTATGAGACTGAAATGTTATCACTATTACTCTAAACTTCTTTAAAATACATAAGTGTACTTTTTCTCCTGCCCATCTCCCTTCATTAGTAGAAACTACATCAAACAGATCACAAATTACTATGCCAGGAAGAAAGCTTATGAATTATCTGCAGTAAATTATAACAGCTTTCAACAAAACAGAAAACATAACTATGAACTAATACTTAGTGTTCAAATTCACCTAGCATTATTTTTCTGTAATTCTCAGTAACAATTCCAATCATTAAGAATTCTAAAATGATACTTTTTCAAATTAAAAACCAGAAGTAAAGCAATTAGATAGTAAACTTTTTAAAACAGATGTTTTGAGAATTTATGAGCCTCAGCTTAAATATTTGGTTTTAAAAATCTCACAATATCTAAAAGGAGAGAGAGAAAATGGAAGGGAAAAAAAATCACCTGTGCTTGTATTCAGTTTCAGAGAATCACAAAACCAAGTTTCTTACCCAAACCCAAAGCAAGATTTTTCAAAGAGGAAGAGTGAGGAAATCCTGATCAGGTTCCAAGAGAGTATGAGTAAGACCTTTACATTATCATTGCCATTATTTACTCATCTCATGTTCTCTGTCAAATTATTTACTCTTCCTAGCTCAGAAGGCAGTATCTACAGCAAGCACTGTTTTTCATCTTAATTGTAAATGTAACATAAGTGAAAAAGGATAAAAAACTCTAGAGGCTGGAAACTTCAGCTGATTTATGGAGCCCAGAAGGAATCAACTCAAACCAGAATTTACTGCTTTAAGAGAACCAAAAACATGACTTTTCAATCTTAAGAATCTATTTGAGCACAGCATGCAGCATTTATGAAAACCCAAAATATCCCTCCTTTTCCCTCATCCCAGTATATTAACCCTTAACATTCTTGTAAAAAAACCTCAAAATAGAGGGATATTGTCAACATCTCAGGAGTCAAGTGCATAAACATGCATGATGCCTGTTTCTTCATGATTTAAACAGAAAAAAAATGCATCAAATACTTTGGAAAGTATTATTTGCTCTCCTTCTTCCGAGTTAAATAGGAAATACCAGTAGTATGAATTACTGCAGCTAAGAGTTATTTTTCCACATCAACAAAAATAGAAAGTTATTCTTTCATTTTCAATACTAAGAATAATTGGACAAAATTCCTTTTTACGGCTAAGAAAGTCAGAATCACAGACAATTTTCATCAGACGGCTATTCAGATCTCCTTATCAGAACTTGATGAACCAAAAAAAAATAAAAAAAAAGCTGTGTACATGTGGATAAGCTTTATCGTTTATCAATGTGGGAATGAGAAACTGTCTTTTTAGAGAAGTACTATTTTTAATACTACCTATGCCAGTAGATCTAATGTTCATATCAATTTCATGAATCATAAACTATGTTTTAAGTCCTTCAGATTAAGTACAGAAATAAAGGTAGATGGTGGAAAAGATTTTTCATAAGAACAAGTGAGTTTTACAGGACGGGTTTTGAAAAACTTCACTAGCAACTTCTTTAAAACTGTTTCAGAATAAAGATTCATGAACTGTAAAAACTGTTATGGAAGCAGCTTTGCATTATTAACAGCACCGTATTAAGCCGCAGTAATGAAACTCAATGCAAGCTGTAAAATAGAATAATAGCACAGACAGGTTTAGCTCCTTGGGAAAAAAGTACTATTTTATCTGACTTATTGTTACATAAAAAAGTGTGAAGTTCAACCTTCCTGCTAAACCAAATTCTAAATGGTCATTGAACAGGAGGGGAGAAGAAAGATTTGGAAAAGCTACTGTGCAATTTATAAACTGCAGAAATTACCTCAGATTACCTGCACAGCTGTTCTTTGACCATTCTTTCCTGAAGATCAGTAGACTGTACAATTCAACATACAATACCCGTTTTCCTCAGGGTTTTTTTGCAGTAATTCCCTAAGCTTATGTTTTCTTATTCATGAAAGGGCTAAAATGATGCTGAGGATATTTCAGGAAAAAGACAGGAAATAAAGAAAAAGAAAGAAGTTTTTTTAAAAAATTGAGGAAAGAAAAAGACATATAATTTGAAATCCTTAACCACAGGAAAAGGAAAGTCAAGTTTATACCAAAACCATTATATTTCAAGCATATTAAAACACATACTATTCCTCTCTACTGAATACAGTAAATTCAGCTACCAAAACAAAGTGTTCTGAATCACCCGTTAATCAAACATATTCAAACAGAAAAATTATCAACTCTGGATCAGATATGCCCCACAAAACTGTGAAAGTCATCTTTCATCACTCAAAGGCAAACAAAAACAGGTGATAATGTGGGTTTTCATTTAAACATTGTATGTGATTTAAACAGAGAGGAATGGAAAAGCAGGGTCAAATTATGCATGCACAACACCCTCCCCAAATACTCAAATTATTAAAATAGGCTAAAATATTTTCACATGTGCAAACACATTCTTACTTCGAGCCACACATGAAAAGGTATGTCAGATGTGATTGGGGGAACTACAGGTGATTGTAAACATGTTCAAGAGAGTCCCCTTGAACTAGGTAAGATACTTAGCCACATACTTAGTTCCAACCTGACTTCAAAAATATCCAGTTGTTTCCAGTTAGATGGTTTCTTTACCCCAGGAAGAGAAACACTTAATTCATCCCTCAGAAATAACATTTCAGTTACAGTGGTCAGCATGCAATAGCTTTCAGAATGCTACAGTTCCACATTAGAGCTTCCACTAAATTATTTTGCTCAAAGCAAAACCAGAAGATCCTTCATCTATGCTTTTCTAGCCACAACTGCTCACTTTGCACCATTTTTCATAACCTTCAGATAACATGCTAAAACCACTGAATTGGAACAGAAATACCCTGTCAAAATTTCAAATAATCTGCTGTATTAGCTAATCTGTGACTGTGAGAGCACCGGAAAAAGGCAAAGCCACAAAGAAAGGAAACAGCAGCCTTAACTTAAGAGACTTCAGTGTACCAGTGAGCTTGGCCTGCATTCCAAGCAAGACAATGTTGGCTTTGAATCAGAAGTCATACAATACTACGTAGATGCCAAGAGTTTAAAAGAAGCATGGTGCACCAGGTTTTTTACATCAGATGCATACAGTCTTTTACAAGTTATTGTTAGTTTCTCACATACCACTAGCTCATCGTTCAGATAGCAATAGCACTGGAAAATCAGTTAGTGGCAGAAAAAAAAGCTGATCAATGAAGAACGCACAAAGGGAAGCAGCACACACACCCAATGGCTCTACTAGATATTAGCAGGTTCTATTATTACTTTAGTAATCTTGTGAATGCTGTCTTCAGCAATCTTTTTTCTCCTGTATTAGTGACAAAATTTTCCTGTGTGGTCTGTAGTAATCTACTCTTCGTTGCTGTGCTGGTTCTGGCAGGGTTAATTTTATTCACAGTAAGCTAGTATGGGGTTATATTTTGGTTTTACATGTTAAATTGTTCTCTTGATAACGATGATTACACATGAAGCAATCTTTATGGCCTGCATATGTGCACATTCTTCTCTAAAATGAAACACAAAATGTAAACAGTGAACATGAATGTTTTGAAGAATTCACCACCTATTTTAGCAGCTGTACAAGTAGCTGGAAGGGGACACAGTCAAAACAATTGACTCCAAACTGAACAAAGGGATATCCAATACCATACAGCATCATGCTTAGCATATAAAGCTGGACAAAATGAAGGAAGGGAGAAGATGTTTGGAGTGAAGGCATCTATTTTTCCCAAGTCACTGTTTGTTACATATGGTGGAGCTCTGCTTTCCTGGAAATGGCTGAACACCTGCCCAGCCAGGGAAGCAGGGAATTCATTCTTTGTTTTGCTTTGTTTGTGTGCACAGTTTTTGTTTTTACCTATTAAACTGTCTGTATCTCAACTTAAGACTCCTGTAGTTTTTGCCTTTCTAATTCTCTCCCCCATCCTACCATAGGGGAAGTGAATGCTCAGCTATGTTGGGCTTAGTTGCACCTTACAGCATCTTCTGCATCTTTTCCTAAGACTCAAAATTCTGCATGCCCTCCTCAATGTGTCAAAACTCTTTTTAAATAAACTGGCCTACAATTAAGCAAACAAATTTACTATTCATACTTTCTATTTCAAATATGAGCACAAAAGCTAAGGGAAAAAATCTACATTTACCACATTGTGGTGCCAGGAGTTGTGCTTCCCCGGCTGCAGAACTTTGCTCTTCCCCTTGTTGATCTGCTCTTTCTCCAGCCTGTCCAGGTCCCTCTGGATGGCAGCTTGACCCTCCAGTGTATCAGCCCCTCCTCACTCAAAGACTAGTCTCATCACTAAAACTGCTCATGCCCCATCACCCAGCTTATTAAAGAAGAAGTAGATGAAGGAAGGATTGAACACAGTACTGACCCTGGGGCTACAGCAGTAGTTACTGGCCTCCAATTAGACTTTCTGCCACTGATCACCACCCTCTGGGGGTGACCTTGATTTTAGTAATACACTATGTAAATCACTGGCAACTCTATTAGGAATAAAGAAAGAAGCGACAGAAAGGATAGAATTAGTAAAGGCATCACTATAAATTGATGATGAAATCCATGCACTACCCTCAACAGTATTTACCTTGCAAATAAGGAATCCTGAATTCCTTATTCTCATCCCTGAATTCCTCATTAATCAACACTTAAATTAACAGAACTTCTTGAGAATTCAGACACAATTACATACATCCGACGCACAGGCCTGATTTAAAAAAAAAGTATGCTACTTCCCCTATAGCTCCTTTTGTGTGTATCTTTTGCTCGCCCACAGCTGAAATGTCATTTCACTCCTTTTTAACATTTTGTTCCACTTAAATTAGTGGAGGCCAAAATACTTAAGCAAGCACAAGCTACTTCACAGTAACCCGCTGTGCACAACTGTAACTCTACAAAGGAATTTAAGAGCACAGACACTCATTCCTATTCTTAATCTACACTGTGTTTTTTGACCCATGAGAACCCACTTTCACAGAAGGTTATGTGCTTGTCAGCCACGTGCTATGAAAATACTGAAAACTCAAAGCATTATTTGCATTAAATACTGACTGCACTAGTGAGAACAGGAATAAGAATATAATTAGAGACTACAATAAGTTTACAACTCACAATCTTACATAAAATAATTATGAGGGAATATTTGAATTCCAAATATGGGGAAGAAGTCAGAATCCATAAAAAACTCCAGTATGTTTTAACTCAGAAAAGCTGCTGCAATCATACAATTCTAATACAATTTTTATTGTGCTGTATTAACATCCGGTTATAAAGCTTCTGATAAAGACAATGAAAAGCCAAAGTAGAAAACCCCACTTTTTACAAGTGTTCCATAAGGCACAACTTACACCCAGAATATTACAGAACACAATCAATCCATTGATTTTCACACACATATACAAATTATCAGCAACAAAATCTAGTAAATCTAAATTACCTTTGATGAAGGATGCTTTAATTGAAGTCGTTTATTATCTTAGCTACAGGTTATTAAAAAACTTTTTTCTAAAATCTTTAATTTAATAATTTTTACCCCTTCCTAACAAAATACCTTTTTATTTTTTATAAGAATGAATGGCTTGCTTCCATCTCTTGCTTCATAAATTTTAGTTATTTTTTCTACTTCCTAGTGTTTCAGTTGTGTTCGAGATAACTCATTTTGTTCAATTTGCACTCCACACAGCAATATGGCATTCTATGATTTTTAATATGAAAGTTGTACACAAAGTAGGAATGCGTAAGTTGCCAAGGTTTCCATTAAAAATTTCAAGGACAGAGATTTTTCTTGGTGAGATTGGTCAAAAATTACATTGTGTTCGTTAAAATGAAATTCATATACTTATTAAAATACTTTCTTTTCTAGGTTCGAGCATAATGCTTACACCATTTAGGAGTGTTATTTTCCCATTTTAATCTAAACCTGACCATGTAAAGAAGTACCAGAAAAACAAGACTGAACCAGAAACATTGAACAGAGCAGATGTCTATTGCCATGGCCTCTTAAAAAAAAAAATAAAAAAAAACACCGCTACAGAAAACTTTGATCACTGACTATAAAACAATCCTTATTACTCTTTGTCTCTTTGTTCAGGTACCTCATCTGCCTCCATTAACGCAAAACATTTTAATGAGATTTTTGAGAAAACAAATACTTCCAATTTTGAATGTAGTTAATATACCCAAAACTACATACAAATGTGGTTCAGTACTTGGTTAGCACAAAGAGAAAATTACTCTCTTTTTTCCCTTTTCTCTATAGCATGACATGCTTTGACAATTACAGACCACCATTAAGCATGATGCATTCCTTTTTGTTACCTGACAGAAATATTGCAATAATCTCTGCCAGAAAATATAAAAAGCAAATCCTGTGACACTTCTCCAAATTCTAAAGAAATAAGAACATAACTGAAATGCACCTCTAATATCAAGATACAAAAGTTCTCTCAAATGTCACTAGCTGTAGGTTATTGATTTATTCTGTGCATATTCAAATATTCATTTCCTGTAAGTTTGTCTTTTGCATATTATAAATATTCACTTTTAATGGTGAATTCAATTTCCTTAAAGAAAATTGAAGATATATTTTGACATATAAAAATGCATGTATTAGACTTTGACCACAACCATGACAATTAGAGATTAAGGCCAAAAACCAATACCCAAAGACCACAACCACCAGGTGCTTCTTGGCATTGCTACAGAATGCCTGGCGAAAAGGGTGGGTATCACACAGATAATCCAGGGTGCCACAGGAATCCTCTTAGGAGTACCAAATCTAGCCAAGGTAGAGCTGCACTAACTGCATCACTCCCTGCTACCATCTGCTTCTGGCTTTCAGGAGTGGTCCACAGGTCAAACAGACTCACAATGATCTTCCTCACAGGCAGCACCATTACTGCCACTGCTTCCCTTGATTGTCTCCAGCCATGGGATAAGCACCTATAATTGTGTGACAACATTATTTTGTGATAAACTTGGCCTTTGTAAGTCTCCTTTTTTCTATCCAGTATTTTCCAGCAGACATAACAGGGATTCCCTGAAACTGAGACTGTTCAGCAGCCTCCTTTAGTTCCTCCTTATGTGCTTTGCTGGCCTGAGAGGAACACACTGCCTATACTCTGATCACATGTGCTGTCTGCAACAGTGAACCTCAGCTCACTTTGCTAAAATTGAACAAAGCCCCCACAGAAAACACACCAGCAAAAAACTAGCGTCAGGTCAGATTTTTACTAAGATTTTTGTAAAGAAAATCTTTCTAACTTAAATTTACAGCTCTTCAAAATTTCTTTCCATGTCTAACTCATCAATATATTCATACCTTGCAGGACAGCATCAGATCTGTAGAAAATTGTCACATCATTTGCAAACTTATTTATCAGCATTAGAAACACTACTAAGAAACGCCTGATTTTTTTTCTTTCCGCACTTTTCTTTCATCTCATAATTTATGGGCCATCATTTTCCTATGTATGCAAAATGTATCAGACCGTATCACAGGCTTCTTTGTCAAATAAAAAAAAATTCAGAATTTTTAAATGAAAGTTACTAGTAATGAACACATGGCCTAACTCACCTGACAAAGCAGCAGTTAATTTTGTTCCACAAGCTCAGAATTTGAATTAACTACAGAGCATCCATATACCATGACTATTTGAGCATTAGAGAAATAGTAGCAGATCTCCAGAGTGAATCAATTGGTGCACAGAATCTGAACATGTATTTGGAGGAAAAGCATTATTTCAGGCTAGATCTTTCCTGAGTCTGAAAACTGAACTCCCTCCCATGAGCAGTTGTGCATCCTGGGCAGACTTGCTTCAAAGGTGTGTTATTATCCAAGTGAAAACTTTATTTCATGTACACTTAAATAAAAATGGTATTCCTTATTTATTTTTGATAATTCTCTTTTCTAGTAGTTAAACGAAAGCACATCCACAACTTAATACAGATTTTGTAATCTGTAAAAATGTTAAAAAAAAAAAAAAAATCTATTTCAAGAAATCTAAAACCCTCCAAAACAAGAGGTCAAAGATGTTAGAAGGTTAAGATATATCCAGTATGGTTAAAACAGCATTTTTATTAACAAAGTCCTTGGGTGTGCTCTGAGTTACTCAGGGGCTTTATGCACCAGTCAGTCCATCAATAACAACCTGAAGAACATAATGTGCATTTTTTCTACAAGATTATAAATAAATATGAGACACTTTCGTATTAAACAAGTTACTTTCAGATATATTTTAATGCCCTCCGTTTTTCTAATTTAAAATCTATTATTACAGAATCATTAAAATTCCAAGCAGGCAA
>WEIU01023890.1:12598-50435 GCA_013389925.1 Aegithalos caudatus
AAAAAAAAAAAAAAAGGGGCATTTTTAGGCAAAACACTTGCATTTGTCTTCAGACTAAATCTAATTACAGGGTTGATACCAAGGCACACTATAGACACTAGCATTTTTCTATCTTTCATAGTTACATAGTGCATTTTACTAGCCTGGCAAGATTAAACTGTCTTTCTCATTATTTCTTTTACAGTCTCCCTGTGTTAAGTTGAATTAAGGTCACAGTAGGTAAAACATAAGGAAATCAAATCCATATGGTAAAATTTTGCCTCTTTTATTTGGGATTTGAATGTATATTACTAATATAAAACAAACAGATTAAAGTAATTCCAGTGAAATGAACAAAGCAAAAGATAAATGTGTCAAAATACATAGAATTCAAATTAAAGGCCCTTTATTTAAGAAAATAGTGACTGGATAAAGGTGGCAAAGGAACCCTTGACACTTTTCTGTTTGTTTTCTCATGAACTAATTTCTGGAGAAGGAAAGCTTATTCAAATCTGCAGTGTTGTTTTAAACACCTTGAGCACTCAAAATATTGTTTGTTTGGGTTTTTTTTATTTTTTAGCTCACATGAAAAATGTCATTCTTGCTGTAAACATATGTAAACTAAATAAACTTTCCAACAAGAGGCAATACCAGTGTAACCTTCTGAAAAGCTGCCTTGAAATTTGGCCTTGCTAATGTGGTTGGACTAAACATGTGGAGATAATATGGCCTGTAAGTGAAAGAAATAGCTTGTAATTGTTCCTTGCCTGTTCAGGGTGCATCAGTCTGCTTCCTTAGACTTGTGACTTTTTTTGGAGCTTAGGCTGAGGGTTTATTAGTAAATAGGGAGTATGAGTAAAGAGTGTTTAAAAAAGAAAAAGTGACTGAAGAGTGTTAAGGTCAATTGTCTAAGTTGACCTAAAAGTTTAAGGTCATAGAAAGGAGCTAGTGTTTTAATGGTGTCTTTTGAGCACCTGAATCTTGGGGAAACCTGTTGTGCCTTGAACTGACTAGCTAGTTAGGTATGCAATGATAAACAGTTACAATTTTATTAAGCAATTACACCAAGCATGCTGGAGACAGTGAGACCAGCAGTTAAATGTTGGTGGAAATGGTTGAGCAACCAGCTAATACATTGCATTCCAGGTTTGTAATCATAGATGGCAACACTTGCAGCTAAATGAAAATGGCTGGGTTTTCACCTGCTTCCTTCAAGTCCATTACTTCATCTTCTTGTTCTTCCAAACATACTGAATTTTAATTAAGTTAAGATGAAATGAAATGTTGTTTTTCTGCACAGGGTTAAATGACCCTACTAGGAAAGAGATGTCCATGCTTTAGTATCATCATACAGTGAGGTAACGTCAGAACTACTTAGTGTCTTTTAATATTTACCTCTACTGGAGTCTCATGTGATGGTACTGTAGAAAGCTGGATGTTTAAAAGCCGAGTACAGGATGTGTATACCTGTAAGCAGAAAATTGAATGTCAAACTTTCTGGCAGCACGTGGAGTCACTTGCTCAATGCCAAAGCCATCTTGTGTCTGTGGTTAAGTGAGACTTTTTCTAGACTTTGTGGGGATTGAAGTACCTTGAGACGTGTCTGAGGAGCCTCACAGACTTTTGCCAGTGTCTGGCTGAAATGAAGTGGTTTTGACACTTGGCTCCAGGAGCATGGAATGTGGTTTGTTGTTGCATCACTGTTCCCTTGTATGATAGTCCCAAGGTCCACATATTGCAATAGTGCTCAGTATCTGTAAATGGCTGTGGCTGGCCTCGTGGTAGCAGATTCATAAAACTGAAATAAGATCTTTATCAAGGAAATGGGAGGAGGACTCGGACTCGGGAAAGTAAATGCACAGGAACCAGGCTCTCTGGGAAAGCTCAGGGGAAGGACTGGTTTAGCAAACATTTTTAATTTTATATCAGGATGTTTTTTACTGGATGTCTGTGTTCAACACTCCCATGCTAATGGTGTGTGTTTGCTTTCCCTGTTTGTGCAGTGTCTGGCAGTGAGGCTCAGTCCAGAACAGCAGCCCTGGAGATCCTGTTTGACACACAGTTTGTGACAGTGGATAATATCTCTCTGCTGGCCAGAAGATGCATTTGTATTTCTGTTTGAAAATGCGAACCTGTGTGCTTTGACAATGACTTAATGAGATTAGGAGAGATATAGACATCTTTAAGGGAGAGAGTAGTTCAATGTTGGAAATATATAGAAAGTTACACATTGAAGACCCCCATTCTTTAATTAGGTGTATAAGTCTACTCTCTCATGTGAATCTGCACTCCAGTTTCAAAACTGTGGTAGGTTTTTTTTAGTGTTTGCAGTGTCTGCCTTTGTCTAGAGTCCTTCCTTGGAGCAAATGTTCAGGCGATGGACTGAATACAGCTAACTGGAGAGACAGAAAAAGGTTCAGGCCATCTGGTCTCACTGCTGTGAGACACATGCTAGTTGCTTGCAATTGTACTTTTTGACAGAAGAAACCTATAGAAATCTGTTTTCATCAGAGCTGTTTCCAGCCTAACAGTAGACTTGTAGGTACAAAATGCCTTAATAACAGCACACCTGTAATAGGTGTTTGGTGCTATAAAGGCATCTTTTCTTAGTAGCCTGTTGAACTATCTCTGTTCACACAGTTATCATTGGCAAGCTTTCTTCTGCATATTTTATAAACCATTTTATTAGATACCTGCAAGTTGTTATTGGGAGTGGGGGCTTGGGGGGGAACTCCCCATCTGCCTGGAGCTTTGAGAAGTGTTTTTCTGACATCTTTACATATTTCTTTTCCCTGTATTTTACAGCTTCCTGGCAGTGCTCAGAGCTCCTGTGCTGTTGGAATGAGGACAGCTCAGGGAGCAGAGAGCCTGTGTCAGGGCATTTCCAGCCCAACCTGCTCCTTGTACAGGGCTTGGCTGATGCTGTGTTGGTGCAGTGGACAGCATATGAACTGCTAAATTAGGAGCAACCATGGAGTTGAACTGCCCAAGGCAGGTACTCATAGGGTGCCAGGTACCTGAGAGTATGAATTTTACTATGAATAAAAAGAAGGCACCAAAGATTAATTTATTTGCCTCTTTCAAACTAGGACAAGATAGTTATATGTTCTCACATAACATATGCTTTTGTGTCACTGTGACCATCTAAAATGCAACTATCTTCTTCTTGAAGCTACAGCAGTGAATTGTGATGACAAATGCTTAAAGCCCTCACAGGACAGGGAGACACAAATGGGATACTGCCTGGAGCCTGTTGTACTGGCCTCAGCTCTGACTGGGACTGGCTATGGCCAGCAAACTGCCAGTCAGAAATTTTTGTGCAAGAAAGGCTCCCTGGCTTTTGTTTTTGTTATAGCATGGCTCTGTTGAGCAATTTTGACTGTCCTAATGCTGGAAAGGGGGTCTGAGCTTGGGAGGAGGAGGCAGGAAGGTGTGAGGGGGACAGAATTTGTGTACAGAATTTGCAGAACTTGGACTGAAACACTGCCTTGCCTTGCTTACTGTGTGGCTCTGACAGCAGACAGCTGAGACTGCCAAATGTGGGTTAGCTAATGTTTTATTCAAACACTTTAGTGAAAAACTTTTATCCCAGCATTTTAGAGTATTTACTCCTGTATCTTTCTTCCCCCTCCCACCCCAACCCTGACTTTACAAATTCTATTACCGTAAGAGGATTTTTCTCTCTCCATGGTCTGTTATTTCTTGTTCATTGAGCTTCCCTGTTGTGGTGCCAAAAAAGCTCTCCTCCTTATTGCTCAGGTCTTGCTTTCCATGGGAAAAAGTTTCTGGTGGCAGGAAATTGAGGGGGATTGGCCCTGGGAAATAAAAGCCTCTATTCCTTTCTTTGCCTTCTTCAGTGTAAGAAGTCTTTTGGTATGTCTGTGGCAATTACCTTATTAAAGGGTCTGCCTGCTAGCAGCATCCACGTGCTGTTCTTGAGCTGCTGCAGAGAGTCATGTGTGTGAGGGAAAATAAATGACCAGGAAGCCCTAAGTGCTGTTGCAGGTTTTGCAGGGTCTTTTTTCTAGCTTCAGTTTTTCGAAGATAACAAAAATTCTTTGGTAAATGGTTGTACTGGCATAACTTAATGATTATGCTTCATTAAGTGTTCCATGAATTTGCATTCAGAAATTGTAACGAATTTACTTTTCCTTACATGCTCTTTTTGTTACATATTGCAGAAATTTTAAGTTTAGCACCATTTAAAGGTATAGTCCATGGATCCATGGATTAATTTGCAAACTGTTGCAAGTTAGACCTGTGAAACATCTCTTAGTCAATGTAAATTCAAACATAAAATCACTGTGACCAGCAGGTCAAGGGAGGTGATTATACTCACTCTACTCCAGCCCAAATGGAGTACTGCATCCAGCCCTGGGGCCCTAGGCACAGGAAAGATGCTGTTTGTTAAAATGTGTCCAGAGGAGGAGGCCACAAATCAGAAGGCTGAAATGTCTGCCCTGTGAGGAAAGACTGAGAAAATTAGGATTGTTCTGCCTGGAGAAGAAAAGGCTCTGGGAGACCTTACTGTAGCCTCCAAGAAAGATGGAGAGGCACTTTTTGTAAGGGGTGTAGTGAGAGGGAAAGGAGGAATGACTTCAAACTGAAAGAGGATGGATTTAGATTAGATATTAGGAGTAAATTCTCTAAGGGTGGTGAGGCACTGAAACAGTGATTAGATTTCCAGTAAATTCAGTATCAATGTAAATTATCTCTGTGATGGTGGGACCTCCAAAGTATTTGTCATGGATGTAATATGAGGATGAACTCTGAACTGGATGACTTTTACAGTACTAGTTCTTAAAATTCTTGTGTTAAAGTGACCACATCTCTGTGACCCTGAAGTTTTGATTCTCTTTCCAGATTCTCTTAGTAAGGTCACAGCCCCAGGGGCTCTTGCACACCTGATTGATTGCTGGTTTCAGTAATAACATTGCATCTTCAGATGTCACGTCTCTGTTTCCAAAAACTTGCTCAAATCCAGAAATTTGAAATGATTTCATGTTTCTACTACTGCAGAGTCTGACTTAGTGAATCCTGCAGGCACCACGTTGCCTGTAGGTACAAGGAGAGCCTTGGGCTGAATTGTCAGCTCTGTGGTCAGCAATTGCCACAGATCCAAGAATCTGGCAACAGCTGGAGTGGCTATCTTGGATCAGGGCACATCAGAAAGTTTTTGCAATTGATAACCAGACCTCAAACATCAATTAGTCCCAGATACTGCCTACACAAGACAATTTTAGATTGAGGAGAATGCACATAAGTACAATGTGTCAGCTGATGGAAGATGAGCAAGCCTTCAATTTAGGAAAATTCCTTGATAAACTTTTACTTTTATGCTAAATATGTAGAATATACATATGTGGGAAGCTGCTAGTAGGACATAATTTTATTTCTGTTGAATCAGTTGTGGTAAGAATAAGAAAGTTGGTGCACCATACTGAGTACCAGAATAAATCTCACATGTGGCAATTTAAGCTTTAGTACTGCACACTGTCCCATGTGTTTCATACACACTCTTCCTTTAGTGCTTTTTAAATGAAGTGTTTATGAATCAGCTTTGTGTCTTAGTATGTGTTTTGTGTCTGCTGACTCTTGGCTAACAGGGTGTCAACATCTAAAATGAATTTAAATAGAGCTTTAAGGCTAGCATATTTAATTAGTTCTTGTTGGTTGTCCAGATGAACTCTTAATAGTCCCCCTTCAAGGGAATATTTTAGATTTTTCCTCTCAATTTGAAATTAAGTCACATAATTAATGAATTTAATCATGAGATATTGTTTTGATGCCTTTTTTCCCTCTCTATAGCTTTCATGTAGAGTGTGCCTTGTTCTGTGGCATTTAGATCTTCTCAGCTGGAACATTTTCTGTCAGGATCTGGCTTGGTAGAGGTCCTCAGGTGAAGCCCAGCCCTGATTACTCTGCCACATAACACTCTTTATGGCAGCATTCTTTTCCTTTGTGAGCTGAGCATTATCAAAAAGTTACTGATATAGCAGAAGTATGTTTATTCTTTCATCAGTCTTCCTCGTCTTCTGACTAATAACTTGCTCTGTTAAGCAGAAAGACTGAGCTTTCTGTCTCCAAACCAAACCTGTTTGTGTGTTGAACTTGGTGTGGCTGGCTTGATGGATGCTCTCAGCATGTTTGAAGAAAGATGTACACAGGCCTCTAGTCAAAGACCAACGCCCTTTCCAAAATATATTATTATAGACTAGACCTTAAGAACCCAAGTCTTCAAAGTAATTGCCTCTGCAGCTCAGTCCTGAGGCCACCTTTATCCTGCAGGTTGTCATTTCTGTTTCTAAAGTTGTGTCTCCAACCACTCTTGATGTGATAGCACAGCTGCTTTGAAGCCAATATATGCTGCAGGGTAAATGTGTAATCAGACTTATTGGAAGCTGGTGGTGTAAGGGACTCCTCCCAGGATTAGCACGGTAGGTGTTGGCATTCCCTGAGCTCTGTATTTTCAGTGCTCAGATATCCTGCCCAGAAACTTTAGCTGCTTTAGCCTTGACAGGAAAGAAATCTGATTTCCAACTTGTGAGCTGCTGATACCTCCTCTAGAAAGGAGTAGGGTTTCCCACAGTGTCTACAAGTTTCTTGTTTTTGAATCTTGCTCTTTCCTCTCATGGTTGCAGTGTTTGCTAAGCAGAACAACTATTACAATTCCACAATATCTGTTGGTGCCTTCATCTACTCTCTGAATTAATCTTTGCAAATATTTTAATGAGGGATTGAGGCTGGCCAGGGCTGCTTGATCTGGGATGCCTTTGTTGGGGATGGAAGGCACCCATGGATGTGCAGATCCAGGACTAGATTGCAAAGCATTAGTGTTATTCAGGTTAATTCCTAGACTGGTACATATCAAATGGGTCATGTGGTTTTCCTTCACCTGTCTTCAGACAAGCTGCCTTTTCTCTGATTTGCTTATGGCTGTGTTGAGTTGTCCTTGGAGGGCAGGACTAAGCAACTGTTGGACAAGTTACAATGAACAGGGCATGGGAATTGCCATGGAGGATGAAGTCTTGGCCTGGAATTGGCTGTCCCACCCTAGCTGACAGGGCAATAGCCAACTAGGACAATCACCTGGGCTCTTCTGGGAGCACTTGTCCCCATTTATGAGCACTCATAGCTGAGAGAGCTCTTGAGAAGGGGCCCTTGATCTTGGTGTTGTAAACAATAAAATGATATATTACCTTTCAAAGTGGTGTCTCCTCAGTGCTTTTCCCTCACTCTGGGAAGTCATGAGCCCTCTGCAGCAGAGGAGATACGTCATGGAATGGGAGCAGCCCGTCTGGGTGTGCTGATGGTGGTGAGGCAATTGCAGCCTCCGTGGCCAGTTTGCTGGGCACAGTGTTTTACCATCTGCATCCCATGTTTGCCTCCAAACTGTTTTGGTTCATGGCAAGTGATATCTTGATTACAGTATCTGAGAGCTCATTTTAGAGTGAGTCATGCTTATTGGAGCTACCAGACTTAAAAGAAGCTCTGAGCAAGACATGTATTTGTTTGATCAGTGTATGAAACATCTGGGTAATTAGGAAGAGCAATCTTAAAAGCAAAGGAAGATGAGAGATATCAACTCCCATGTGATCATTAAAACTTAAACTACAAAGCTTGAAGCAGCTATGTAAGACCTTAACGAATGTATGGTAGCATCAGTCCAAACTGTGGGTGAGTAGTCTAATTTCTTTTGTGTCCTCAGTAAAGACATGTGAGATAATTTCTCAGGCTTTTTTTGTTTTGTTTTGTTTTGTTTTTATGTACAGATTTCAAGGTTTGCAAGTACTTGCAAAGCTGGGAGTCCTGCTGTTTCAAGTGCCTTTTCCTTGAGTTGCCTGTATCCATTACCAGAAAGTGTTTATGCACTACTTGAAGCAATTGTCAGGGAAAAGCTGAGAACTTGCTTGTGGCATGCAGGAGTCTGTGTGGGAATGGAGGTAACACAAAGGCTGTCACGGTGCATTTCAGGAGGAGCAGGGGCTGTCCTTTTTTTACCCAGGTGTCGTGATGTTCTCAGCTAACCTCAGCTCATGGGCTGCCACAGAGAGCAGCCAACCCAGCCCTGCATTTCCTTCCCTTCCTTTGTACCTGCACCATTTTGCCTGCAAGTGTGCAGTGGCTCAGATCAGGGAGCCAATCCTCCCAGAAACAGGTCCCTTTAGCAAGGGCTGCTCCTTCTTCTGTATCACTGATGCAGCAAATGGCAGAGAGGTGATGTGACTGAAAACATGAAAGAATGTAGGACCACAATTTGCACAGAATCATCAAGGTTGGAAGTGATCTAGTCCAATACTCAGCTTAATACAAATAGGGTGTCATTTTGGTAACTGATTTATGCCGAAGGCTGTTTACAAAAGTCTCACCTGTTGTGACTGAATTTCATCTAGAAGTCAGCACAACAGTATGCTCCTTCAGACTCTCTGCTAGAACCATTTTGGAAGCATTGAAGAGCTGCTCACAGAGGCCCCCTCTGTACTCTACAAGTAGAGAAAGACCAGTCACTGGGTAATAGCTGTAAATAATTGGGGTCATTTGCAGCAGGAGATGTGCACAGACATCCTTAATAGGATGGGAGAGTGTTTTTATGTGAGGTGATGAGGTTGCAGCAGTAAGTAGGAGAAACCACAGATGGTTCATTTGATTACAACCCTCATCATCTCCATCAGTGGGAGGCAGCTCAGCATGTTGCAGTCTCATGGGGTTCCTGAAGTTGCAGCCAATTCCCACGTTGTCCTTGAGATACCTTTGCAGCATGTTGTCTTTGTCTCTGTTGTTGAGGATCTGCTTAGCATGGGGCTGCTCCACCTGCTTCTTGCCTTGAGCTTCCTCGTGAGAGCCTTCAAACTCCTCTGAGGATGTGTGAGGGAAGTTCTGCTGGCTCCCAGCCTCAGCCCCCCAGGTTTCAGTGTCCATCCTGCCCCCAGACCAGGCTATGGCCTCAAGAAATACATGCTTGGTCCTGAAGAAGTGAAACTTGAGGAATTCACTGAAGAGAGAACAGAATACTCTTGGTGACCTAGACATCTTCATACACCATACTATAAAAGGCTTCTTTTAAAGAAAAGTGATAACTATTTTAATTTTCCTTCTTCAGTAATTCACCCAGGTTCTAAGTAAAATTACTCTGAAAAATCACACTGACTCGTGCATAACTTGATATGGTTTCTGTTTGCAGCTATTGTGGATGATGAAAGGCTTTCTGCAGAGGAAATGGATGAGAGGAGGCGTCAGAATATTGCTTATGAGTATCTGTGCCACTTAGAAGAAGCAAAAAGGTAAGTAAATGAAAGCAAACTTATTTCTGGCCTCTAAATGTGCATGTCTAGGCCTGTTGTATTCTCGAGCATCATAACTTTTTGATTCAACATCTCTTGAATTATTTGAATTAACGAAATGTCAGGGTATCATAGCACTCAGGATGAGAAACTAATGGCCAGTATGAAAAGTCTGATTCAAAGGAAGATGTAGAAATAATCAAGACAACATTCTGAAATTGGCTGTGGTGTCCATTTTCACTGAAAGTAGGACCTGGATACTAAAACACAAGACTGTAGTTTTGTGGGAAGCTGAGTCAGGCTTGTGTGACTAACTAGGAAAAGTATTTTGCTCCTGGCTCTGTGGCTGTGCTCCCTTCTTGGCTCAACTGCTTGTGGAGTGACTCAGGTTGCTAAGATGGCAGAAAATCACCTGGGCTCTTACAGGTTTAATGATCAATATCATCTCAGTGTTACAATGGTAAGTGCAGGCAGGGCAACAAGATAAGATGGACTCTGCTCTTGCTTCAGTTCCTACTGGTCAGCAGGACGTACCTCTTGAAGCAACAGCCTGTGATGAAATACTGATTTGTAAGCGCACAGAGTTTTGATCACCTTTGTGCAAATGTACTGTGCTATGTTCATTTCATTCTCAAAACAAATATTTAACATTTTCATAATTAGAGAGCAGGGAAACGTTACAATTTCCTTGTGCTTTTGAAGTAGCTTCAAGTCCTGCAATTATTGTATATGTAAAAGCATATTTTATATTCTGTGTGATCAGACTTTTTCAAAGATGCTTATTATACTCATGTTATTGTTATTGGCACTGCTGGTAGTGTCTTGCTTCTGCTCTGTTTTTGTTGATGATGGTGTTTTAGTTATAAATTGTATTAGGATGACTGTCCTATTAATTCCTATTGGGAAAAGAAAAAAACCCTTGAACTCTGATTAGTAGTGCAAGCTGTGAAACCTTAGTGTGAAGACAAAGCATAGAATCTTTGTAATGGACTAAACCAGTGTATTTCAGTCAGTAATCTACTATTAAATTGTGCTCTGGGCCTTGAACCCACAGAGTTTCCCTCTCTGCCAATGGTTTTGTCCTAGGGGCATTGTTATAAAGATCAGCCATTCTTACTTCCTCCTCACTAGGTTGTTCCATTTGGTGTAACAAACATTGCCTCCCATGATTTTCTTCCTCTTTCCCTGCAGTGGTTCCCTGTTCAGATGCTTAAGATGCCAAGTGTTTTCCTGCTGCCAGGGAGGACTGACCTGCTCCTGCTGCCCCACTGTGCAGGGGATGCCCTCAGTCAGATGAGCCAGCTTGCTCTGCTGGCAGGGAATCCTTAGCTCTTTTGCTGAGTTAATTTATACATAGTTTGTTTATAGTGTGTTTATAGTGAGCTGACTGGTCTGATCAAGGGGTCTGAGGGGAATCTGTGCAGGCTGCAGGAAGGGGATGGGGTGCAGCTGCACACCAGAGAAGGGGCAGGGAGCAGGTTTCACTTGTGGAGATGTTAGATCAGGTCCACCCTCTCAGCTAACCTCAGTGAGTCAAGGTTTGATTTCACTCAAGGTTTCTCCTTGGAATGTTGCAACTCACCTACCTGCTGCCTTATGGTCTCCAAATTCAACCTTTCTTCTTCTGCTGCTCTTATGACTGCTTTTTTTCCTGACTCTCTTCAACCTTCCCCTTTCCCAGGGCTACTTTTCACTTTGAACTCAACTCCTCTAATTAGTTTGAAGCAGCTCCCTTGATATTTCACAAGGAAATGTGAAGTTATTTTTACAACTAATGACTTAAATTAGCATCTGCTATGAGTAACCTCCTCCCCTTCCTTGCATTTATTTTCATAGAGATTCTTGACATTAGCAGTTTTCTAGATGAAGCATTCCTTTAGCTCTGCAGTCCATGATGGGACATGGACCCAGGACAGTTATTCCCAGGGTTGTTAGACACCTGGAAGCTTTTCTGGATCTCTGTTTGGGAAATCAGAATATACCAGTATGGTTTGATGGTTATTACTTCATGAGGTGGGGATGAGTTCTGCAGTGTAAGGAGCATTGCACTTCCCTTTTTAAGGGATTGGGCTGTCACGGATGGAGCTGATGTGGCAGCTGGATGTCCTCTTCTGCCTCAGTGCACTGATCCCAGCACTCATTAGGAAGGAAGGGCTGATCCTGCAGGGTGTGGTGAAGGTCCTGGGAGTGCTTTTGGGTAGACAGAGCTGCTAGAGAAGGAAAAAAAAAAAAANAACTTCTCCCTTCACAGGGAACCATTGAGGTAATTCTGTTGCACCATGAGATTTTCCCCAAGACACTCTTACTACTGAGGAAACAACCCAGCAGCAAACAGGTACAAAAAAAGCTTGCAGAAACAAGTAGAAATGCCTGTGTCTCACTGCTGTGTAGCCCCTAGCCCTGATTTCCCTGGAATTGTCCAGGGAGGCTGAGCTAGTGCCAGGCCCAGGCTCAGATGTCAAAGGTGCAAGCCCACGTTTTTCCCAGCCCCAACCTGGTGAAATGGGAAACATGAGAATGTTCTGTATCACTCCTCTCTGCATGGTAATTCACTCTGTGTGCTTGATTAGGGGTGAAACATATTGATGTGCAGTCCTGTACCCATGTGATTATGGCATTTCTGCTGTCACTACAGAGCCTGGACAAAACTGGGGACTCTGGAAAGCAAGATAGAGAGAGAAACAGGGTCATAATTCAAATAAGAACAGCTGGGGAGGCTTGAATGTGGGCTTCTTCCACCACACCTGGTGGGTCCTGCCCTCCAGCTGTGCTGGGAGAGTGCTTTCATAGGAAACATTCCCAGGGAAGGGACATGCACAACTTTTGCTGCTGCTGGGTCCCAGCTGGGTGTTCTCCAGCTCTGGAGCAGCACCCATGGCATGTGCAGGCCCTCTTCCCACACACTTGTGGCACTGTGTCTGAGTCAGGGTAGTGCCTTCAGCCCCAGGAGCAGCAGCTGATGGTGAAACCACCCAGAGCTGTGCCTGCTGCCTGCTTGCTCACAGCAGTACCCCCTGGGTCAGTCTGGGGAGTGGGAACTGATTTAGGACATGTTTAATCTTTGTTCTGAGTGCTTTATAATATCCACAACACTGTGGATATCACAGTCTATAATAAATACACTGAATGAGTAAGTCAAGGTGAGTTTTTTCCAGTTGGCAGCTGCTGAAATAACAGCAAATACTATTTTAGATAATCAAGTCTATGCAAATACAGTGTGCTTTGGTCCATATTGGAGAGTAATAAACACTGAAATAAACAGTAAATAGCAAAAGATCAGGTAGAACATGACTGGGACAGCACTATGTCAGGAGGCATATTTTGTTTCTCACCATACTTGTAATAAAAACATTATTTTATAGCAGCTCTGCATTTTGAAATTCCAGAATTAATTAAACAGGTGAAGAATGTGTGTTTTCAGCTGCTTTTCAGACCACTGTTTGCATACTTAATTCCTGTAGCCTAGCTTTTAATAAAAACTTGGCAAGTCCAACATGAAAAAAGAATCTTGTCACTGGTAGCTGATGCATCTGCAAATACCTTCTGAGCTAGGCACAGTATCTGTTATACCTATACACATAGGAAATTGGTTTTTAAACACAATCAACAGGCTTGTAATACCTGCAGAGGTCATTAAAATTTGATAGAGTGTTACATTTGATATTGAGGAAAAAAACCTTTTTTTGTTAGATTGCTGATCCCCTTTCTTCCTAAAATTACACATCTGATAAAACGAGGCTTTGGTTGCTTGTATATATTGTTTAATTTATTACTTTTGCCTTTAAAGAAAGTCTCTCGCATACTAAACAAAAAAACAAGGAGCAAAAAATGGACAGCATCCCATGTCCTTGAACTTCTGAGAAGAAAAAATCAAGAATATACAATTAGGAGCAGGGATTTTCACACTTCAAGAAATGTAGCCATGGATGCCATTAATAGAAGCCCTCCAGACATCCCCCTGACACATATCCAGTACAGTTTGGAAAATCATACTAGTAAATAGCAAAGGTCTAAGGTGGGCATGAACAGCTGTGTCACAAGCCCTCCTGTCTTCTTGAATAATGTGAACTTTAACAGGTGCATGCCCACATTTTTCCCAGCCCCAACCTGGCAAAAGTGATATTTACCACAGCATCCTCCTTTCCAAAGGAAATACCCAGCACATCAAATTCTGGCTTGGGTTTGGCTTTTGCTGTTGCTTGTCTCTGCAGATGTGTGATTACTGCACTGTAAAGATAATACAGATTTGAAGGATTTAAAATGTAAATGAAGCTTTGGCATATAATGCAAATCAAATTTTCACTAAATGTGTTGTGGCTGGCTAGGTTTATAATCATCCATAGTTAAGTATATACTGTTTCTCTTGGCTTTTTAGAAATTATACCTTCTTATGATAAGATTGAATTTGAATCATGGAACTCCTCATTTTACTAGCCTTGACTCTCCCTTCATGAAATGCAATGAATATACTGTATTTCATAAAGCATATTCTGCAATTTTATAACTAGAGCTGCCAGAACTATTTTTTTTTTTTTCTTGCTCAGTTGTTCAGTAAGGCAGTAACTTGTGTAAAGTACTGAAGCTTTACTTTCAATATTAGGACATTAAAAATACAGTAAAAGAAAATTATCCAGGAAATTTCTTCTTGAGAAGTCTTCTTTCTTTAATGTTGAAAAAAGTAAATACACATTTTTCAGCAACTTCTTTTCAATAGAAAAACAAATTATCGAATTTTGTTTTCAAAGCCTGCCTCTTTCATAAATTTGTTTATTGTTAATTGGTTTGCAATGGCTAATTGCAATATTGGTTGATGATATGACAGTTAGGAATTGCTGAATAAAAATGTCCATACAGTTTAATGTACTTAAAAGTTCAAACCCTGAAGTGCTTACTTGGCTTCAGTTAAAGCCAAATTTTTGCAGTACCATAGCACAAGAGGAAGCTCAAATTGCCAGGACTGTGGGCCCATGGAGGGTGGCTGAGGGGTCACTGTTTGTGGGGAAGGCACCAGATTCCTACAGAGACTTGGTGTACCACAAGTGAAGTCTGCCAGGTTTCATGTTGCTGTTTCTCCAGGAATAAAATTATGGCAGCTGTTCAGCCCTGGCAGGTCATGAGTGAATTAATGTTACTCAAATACTTTCAGACTGTAGGAAATATCTAAAGATCTGTGCCCTTAGTAAAAAATATTGTAATCTAGCTGTAAGACTACCCAATTTTAGGCAGAAAATATCAAAGCATTTCTTAGTTACATGTTTACAGATATGGGTTTGTCAGAAAATTCTTTGGGGATTGGTAGTCTACTATCATGTTGTAAATTATGAACCTTGCTTTGTCTCCCCACCTCTGCCTGCTTTAAGCCAAATAAAGAACTAGTGAACGTGGCTGGCAGCACCTCTGTAAAGATCAAATGTTTGAAATTTGGGTGTGTCATGAGGTGAAATGCTTTGAAGAAACCTACTTAGCTGTGTTACATCTTTTGCTGAAGTGCCTTGGTCCACAGAGAAGTACTGATCAACAAGAATACTTGCTGTTTCACACCTTGGTCCTTAGCATGGCTGCCAGATATTGGTAAACAGTGTTTTGTCTTGGAGAGTTATACAATTGTGTGGACAAGTCAGAGTTTTTGTGTGCAAGTGTGACGTCAGTGATATCAATCAATCCAGTAATTGCTTGGGTAGTGATACCTGCCTATGAAAGGCCTGGACGGTGAGATCTAAAGGCAGGAGAAACCTTTTGTGCCAGTTTCTGTACAGGATGCATTGACCTGCTTACTGGCATGTTGAGGTAACATGTAATGGGTCATTGCTCAGTGTGTATGGCTGTGGAATAATGATGCCCAGTAATGATGGATGTGACCTTTGTTTTTGTAGGCTGAACCATATGGCACTTGTCCCATGGTGTGCACTGAAGCTAACAGTCCCTTCAGAGCCAGTTCTCTTTTCCAAAGTTTTCCACCTTCCTTTTAGGCACTACTCTCTTGTAAAAGAAAATGTATTTTGTTGGGTTTTGTTTTTATGATTTTTAATGGAAGACTGACAGATTTGAAGCTAGTTTATGCTCTGCTGTCCATGTATTGGTGTTTGTTGGCTCAGCTTCACCAAGAAAGCACAAAGCATTTTCATTTCTCCTTCACTTTCCTCTCTGTGTCTTGGATTATCTGTGGTGCAACTGGAAAGCTTCTTTGACTTTATACTCCTCTCACAAGAATACTGACTATCAGATCAAAGTGGTGGCTCCATTCTGCACCCTGGGTAGCTCCTAGTTAATATTGAGGAGTTAATATTAAACATGACCTGAGGTGGCCTCACAAGAGGTATCAGTAGTGGCTGGGTTGTTACCTTAGCATGGGGAGCACACAAAGGAGTAAGGACACTGCCAGGGGGGGCTTGTACATCACCAAGCCAAAACTCTGTATCTGGAAGGCTGCTAAAGGAAAGCTTGGGGCTGGGATGTGCAGAGAGGAACAGAGCTGTGGGGATTAGAGGGAGCAGAGGTACTTGGTGTTTGCACCTTGCCTGAGAGAGTCACGTGAAGCTGCTGTTGGGAAGGATCTGTGACAGAACACGTAGGAAGGAAGGACATCTTTTGCTTAATGTTGGAGGACTTAAGTGTTGCTCTTGACCTATGGGTGAGTCCTTCTGCACTGTTTACCCAAGAGCAGCCAAGGCCTTTGCTCCTTTGTGTGTTAGTGATGGAATAAAGTGACAGCCTGTGTGGCATGCTTGTGTGCTGTGCCCACGCCACCTGCAATGGTTGCAGGCCATGCTGCTGGAGTAGCTGACCAGAGAGTGGTGCATTCTCCCTGGCACATATCCCATTGGCCTATATCCCCAAAAAGCTTTATGTCATCATCTGCCTGTTTGCTTTGGATCAGGGGAGGAAATTACCTGGAATGAAGGAATTTGCTTCTTAAGAGCCCTTTTGCAGGAGTGTACTTTTCATATGTTGAGATCCTTCTTTCTCATCTTACCATGTCCTGGAGAGCTGTTGGTCTTTGGAAGAAGTGTTTATTCAGGCTCTGGCAGAAAGTGTTGTGTATGAATAGCTCTTCACAGATCAGAAGAGATGGGGCAGCAGCTGCATGTGGTAACATTCACAGCACTACTTTGTACTGACCCCTGCTGCTAGTGAAGCACCTACAGGAGTGTGTGGGATCTTCCTGAATTGGATGCAAGAAATGACTGTCCACAAGGAGCATGCTGCCAGAGCAGGAGGCTTTTGCTATTACTTTATGGATGCTACAAATCTGCATCTCTGTGATTTAGCTGCTGCTTTGAGACTGGAAGTCCTAAAATTGGTCCAGTGAATAGATTTGCAAAAGAACCAATGTGCTGCTGTGCCTCCAGCTGTGGATGGGAGAAGCAGCTCAAGGACTGGAGGGATCAGTGCCCCACTGAGTGTGTGGGTATGGCATTGCACCCAGCTTTTGCCTTCCAGGCACTGCAAGGGAGCACTTTATAGAATAAGGCAACTTCTGAGGGATGTCACCTGGGTTCCTTCAGAAATCACTTCTGTTGCCAATGTCTCAGCAGTTCACTGTCCAGAGAAGGAGCACTCTGGCAGTTTATATCTCATATTTAAGAACAGCAGTTCTTAAATACGAGGTATTTAAGAATGAGTTATTGCAGCAGGAGATAGGAGACACAAGTTCCTGCAGCAGGAATAATTCTGCAACATCCTTTGGCTGTGGATGTTGCTCACCACAGACCATGTGAATCCTGTGCTAGTAAGATAGAGCTGTTGCACAACCAGTGTTCCCCACCACGAGATGAGTGGCAGTCCTCTGCAAGGGGTGTGGTTGCTTTTTCAAGCAAGATGTGGTCAGATTTACAACTGGGCTGACTGGGCTGAGGTTGTGTAGCTCAGCCCTGTGCATTGCACCCTGCTTTTGACTGCTGTTGGTCTCAGTGATTCATGTGCTTTAATAAAGAGGACTTTTTATTCACCTGTATTTAAATTCGAGGCTCTATTAAGAGAGGTAGAGTATGGTACTAGGGTCCCAGAGGAGATAAGAGCCTGTATGGACTTTGTAGGAGCTTGCACATTTGTCAGAGAACTTCCTGGTGTTCTGGGACTGCTGTCATTTGAGTATGATAGTGTGGCAGCCTCCTGTAATTTGCTTTTTTTGGTGCTAGATTTAGATAGGCATGTGCAGATCTCTGTGTGTGGCTGTCAAAACCCCTCAGATTCTTTCCACCTCACTCAAATTAGGGAGAGCTCTGAAAATGGCTCTTTTCTTCATTGTTTCTGTTTTCCAGCTGCCCATGTGTCCTTGAATTGCTTATGCACTTTCTGTAATGCACAGGAAGGCAGATTTTGGGTTAATCTCTTCAGTCTCACATTTAACACCAAAAGGAGCAAAGATTCTTTAAGCCAAACCATCCTGGAAAAGTGAAGCGATGTGTCTGTTTTTCAGCTGAGATGTGGAACTGACATGCATTATTGAATTAGTATAACTTAAAGTAATTCCATTGAATATTTTCTTTAAAACCCAGGGAAAAAAGAATTCTTGACAAGATTTTTATTTTGGAGTTTCAAATAATATGAACTGTTACATGTGCTGTTAGATTCACAAATAGATGAAAAACAAAAGACCAACTGTGGAGTTACCTCTTTTGTGAACAGAGAAATAAATGGTAGCCCAAATATTGCTGTAATTCTGTGCATGTGTTCAGAATTAGCCTTATGTTAGGCACAAAATAGAGATGAGATACTCATTGTCTGTTTTGGCAGTAGCAGCAGGACAGGGACTCCAACATTTAACATATTCCACTGTTTCTGCTGTACACTAGCACCATTCTTGACAACTATGGCCTGAATTTGGTTTCAGAAGCAGAGTGTAAGCTGTGAGTGGGTTTTGAGGCTGATAAATTTGAGTCTGAGGGGGAAGGGTTGTTAATGAATCCTCTCAAGTGAATGGAAGGAGCTGCTCTTGAGCTTGAAGTGCTGGGAAGTACTTCATACAGCTTCCAGTGTCCATAAATGCTAGACAGGTTCTGGCTTGGAAGAAGACACCTCCACAATCTGGAAGTGTAGCAGCTCTTCTAGCTTAAAGAGGAGAGAATTTTTAAAAATTATATGAGTTGAACTCATAAATATTGACAAGTGAGTTGTTCTGTGGCATTGAGTACAGATCTCTTCTGGTAGGATGATGGTTAATGGCATGGATAATTTTCCAGCTCTCCAGAGGACAAACAGCTAGACTGGGATGAGAGTTCATGGATTGGCGATTGTGGAGATGTGTAATTCCTGCAAGGCACTACACACTTTGCAAGGCAGCCAATATGAGAGCCTGTTCTCATCCTGGCTTTTATTGCTCCCATATGGGCTATTGGGGAGGTATTCAGCTCACAAGAAAAGTGATAAAGCTGGTCTCAAGCCCTTCTGTCAACTATAGCATGTTAACTATTTTTAAAACTTGTTTGCCATCAAAGCAGGTGGATGCATTATAAAATTTGATGCAGTAAGAGCGTAAGAGGAACTCTTGCAATGAATGAAATTGACTTAAACTCAATGATTTTCATTACCTCTGTCATTCTGTTTTGTCAGCCTGCCTCTTGTAGGTCCAAAGGCAGAATTAGTCCACTTAGGCAATAAAAAACACAGTGATTCCTGCAAGCATGCATTTCCCACTGCACAGAAATTGCCCTGCTGTGTTGTAGCTATGCTCAGGTCACTCATGTGTTTTGCTTGCCAGTGGATAGAACAGAAGAAGCTGTGGGAGCAAGGAAAGACAGGGAAATGGCTCACTGGAAATGTGCCAAAAGTACCCCAGATAGCAGGCTTAAGAGGGGAGGAATTTGTGGAGGGCCATTGCCTGCAGGTTAGGGTCCCTGGCTGCTGTTCCTGGGCTGTGAGGGTTGTGGAGGATGCTTCTGCATATGGGCAGCCTGTCACTGCCCTGGGAGAAACCTTCAAAGCATCAGTTGCATCTTAAGTTACATTCTGTGGCAGGGCTGTCTTTAAAGCTTGGCTGTCAAACAGGCTGCTCTAAAATGGGTAAAAATCAAATGTCTGTTTACACATTTAGGTGCCAAACTCTTTTTCTCTGTTAAAGAAACAAAGCGGTGAAATGATGTCACATCAGTAGATGTTAAAAGCTGGAATGTATTTCTTTCCTGACAGTTTCCAAGTTGCAGATTGCATCCCCTCCCTTGCTGTAATCCAAGGAAAGCACAGTGTGCTTTATTCAAGCACATCTGCATTTGCCTGATGTACAGACCCGGTCATGTGGGATTTACTTTGCAGCATGTTTGGGGGAGTGCCAGGCCTTGGTCTGGCAGCCTCTTTGCTGGAACAGAGTTCAATGGGATTCGTGACTGAAGTTGGGTTTTAGGGCTTCCCATTTTTCTGTTTAACATCTACAGAATAGGGAAGTGTTGACTTGATCCACCCAGTAACTTTTGAGGCACACTATCTTCAACTGTTTAAAAAAAAAACCTCCAAAAATTAAAATTCCACTTAATACTGAACATAAGCTATTGGGAGAGAGGAAAAAAATCATTGGGTTTTTTTTTGTTTTTTTTTTTTTTTTTTTTTTTTTNTGAAACAGATATGTGTTTGCAGGTTTTTGAATTTTTAATAGCATGCTTTTACAGAATTTTCAAGTCCTTTGTTCATGTATCTTTCCCATATTTTTCTTCCCACAAAAGCCCTGATCTAACCTTGTGCTTAGCATAATACTTAATACTGGGATGTCTGATGTCTATTTTGGGGGGATCTTGCACTTTACTTGAAGTCAGTAAATGCAAGGTAAAGTATTGAATAGTATTGGCTTTTAAAAATTTATTTATAAAGCTGTAGGTTTTTTAAAATATTCCTGTTGCTTTCTGTCTCAACACAGAGAGAGAGAGAGAGACCTTGATCTGTCTTTCCTAAGTAAATATAGTTCTGTTGTGATTCCAATTTCAACATTTTCTCCACTTCCTCAGGGTCAAAGTGGTATCACATGACAGTATCACATACTGTTTTTCTAATTGAGAAGTGATAGAAGAGAACAGAATTTATCCCAGAAGAGTTATTTATTTGTGAGCTTATGCACTCCTACTCTGTTGAGGACAGGTAGGAGTACTGGGAGAGTTCTCATTGTTTTTGTAGCATCCTCTGTTTTTTTTATTGTTGGAGAACAATATAACTAAGAAAAATAGTGTCTGCTTATGTCTTCAGTGCCTGAAACTTGCAGGGAGTAAATCATTTGCTGTGGCAGTTACTGGCTGAGATTGCAATGGTATTTTCAGTGTCAACAGCAATTATTTTGTTTCATGGGAAATAATAGAATCATAGAAGTATACTTCTTGAGCTCTGTCAGGCTTGGTGTTGTGACCAATACCCCAGGGAGCCTCTTCCAGTGCCCAGCTACCCTATGGGTGAAGAACATTTTAATTATTATAATAATGATGAGGAGGATAACAGTAGTCATGATGATAGCAATAATGACCGTAATAAAGAAAAGGCCCAATGTTAAACAGCATTTTCAGACCTCTGTAAAAGTGTCTAACTAAAGTCTGATTTTTGCATTACAGTGCAAAAAATGACTAGGAAATCAGGGGTAACTGGAGGATTTAACAAGATTGACCTTTAATAACCCAAGATGCCAAGGAAGAGCCAATAGACTGCAGCTGCTGAATTGAGACCTCCTCTGAAATCTGTAAAGGGCTCCTTATGTACTGAACATTCACTGGGGTCAGCAAAACTATTATTTGTATTTGTTCTGCTTTTAGCAAATGAAATCAAAAATCTGTATGCTGGCAAAAAATTATACTTTATGTGGGGTTTTTTGTATTTGGATTCTGCCTTAGAGCAGAAAGAATTCAATCTGTTAATCTCGAAGCACTTTCATTTTTTGTGGCTTGCCTTTTGATTTCAAAACCAAGGGCTGAACTCTGTCATTGCTTTACAGACTTCCTAAAAGCACTGGTACCTACACTGCAGCACAGAAAATTTCAGCAAACCATTAATTTCCAGCACATTCAAAGAGAAAAGCATGCATGCAGTGCTTCTGATTTACATCATGTCAAGATGCTTGTGTTTCAAAAGAAGCGACTGACTCAGGGCAGAGTTCACAGGGCTCTATGGTTATTATGTTTCTGTGCTGTCTGAACTGGGTGTCACCAGAGGAGTTGTATCTTCTCTGAAGATCCTGCTTAGCTGGTATTTTGATAACATGATTAGATTAATAATTAATGCTGAGTGTGCTGTGTGGCCTTTCATGTGATGCAAGATGTGAAGAAGTGGGTGACTGTAGTGAAAAATTTCCTCCAGTCTACAAAAGGCTTATGGTTCATCACCAATAAAAAGGCATAATAAGAAATTCATAGAATGTTTTGATTTTATCTTTTTCTCTTGCTTACAGGAATGTCAGGGATTGGGACTGAGAGGGAGTGTGAGGTTCATTTGTGAATTTTCAAGAAGCAGCAAATTTCATTTAACACCTCTCTTTTTTTTTTGTTCAACAATTGGTGAAAATAAAACTGGTATGAAAATGATTTCTGGCTTTTCAGAAAGAGTTTACCATAGCCCTTTTTTTTTTTAACCAAGGGAAGAGGCTGGCAGAATAAGGTGAAAGAAACAGTTTTTTTAAATTAAATGCTCTGACAGTTTGTGTTTTTCCTAGGCACAAAAAAAAAAAGGAAAGTCCTTTTTTTTCTTCTTTTTTTTTTTTTTTCTTTCAAAAAAACCCAAAGTTGTGCTCTTGGCTGATGTCTGTTAAAAAGGCACTGAAGGAATTACCTGCTCTTGTTGTTTTTTAGGTGTTCTACTTCTCAGATTCATTGAAAGAAGCAGGTGAACAAAGCTCCTGACCTTTCTCTGTGGTCACTTTGTCTTGGCCATTTGTTTCAGGTCAGATAATTCTGCTGGTACATGCAGTGCTGGGACAGAGCAGGGAGGGGTAGCGTGGGTTTGCTTCAGCATCTGTAGCAGCAGAAGCAGGTACAGAAGGATAATAATCTGCAGAGGTTTTCCTCCTGCTACAGGAGAGAAACCTCTAAATTTCTCATGGCTGGTGGAGCAAGGATTTGGGAAAAGTGTGTGCAAATTTGTTACCTGAACCAGGTCTAAAAATAGTTGTGAAGCATTCAGCTTTTTGAGTGTTGCTATTAAAATGAGAATGTGTCTAGTGTAAAATGGGATATATCACCTCAAGGCAGTGAATCCTTTCACATGGCTGCCAACCAGTAAAAATTCTGTCTGGGAAGTATTAGAGCATGCAAGTAAAACAAGAAAACTCCTTTGTTTAGAAGTACAGCTTTGGTAATGCCTGATAAAGCACTTTCTAAAATAACAGTTGTTAGTGCTTTTGCACAATAGTGCTTTCATGCAATTTTGACATTTAAACATTGAAATACTATTGAGTTAGTGTTTGCAGAATGTTTTCATGATGACCATATTACTCCAAGGAGTCTGATCAAGGAGCCAAAAAAATGAATAACCTCAGGCATCTTTTCTCTTGCTGCATCATCTGTTGGAAAGTTTCTCTCAAGGCACACATTCAGAAATCATGATGAGGTACCCTGACATAATATGTCCTTAATGACTTTAAAGTACAATTCTGCCTTGAATAGAGGTCATGTTTTAAAGGTCAAAAGTCCTTGAGCTGGTGATAACAATGAGCCTTTTTTGTAATTAACTTCTGTTAGCTATGCTGGCTTTTGGTGCTGTAAATGAGCTGCACTGGACTTTCCTAGAGGTAAGGCTTCTAACTACAATTTATTAATTGATGTGAACCTGTCAAGGCATATCAGAGACTTAACACTTGATCTGCAGAAGTTTCCTAGTAGCTTGTGAAATAGCATATTGTCCCATGGTAGATCATCAAGGTTAGAGACTGGAAGAAGTGTTCTGAATTATAAATTTGTCATACCTGTATATAAGTTGAAGATGGACTCCTGCCACTTGTCTGAGAAAAACTGTGTAAGAAACACTCAGTAGGTGCTATATAGTGATCCAGAGCTTTTTTCTCCTCTTTCATTGGGAAAGTGCCATGGTACATGAAAGGAGACTGATAGCTTAGTTTCATTTGACTTGCTTATATTCAGCAGGTTTGACAATTTTCTGTGTTGTGACTAGTAAAGAGCCATGCACCCCAGTTTCTAAGGAGCCCATTTATATTTTTTTTCTAAAACTTAAAAAATGCAATCTCCAAGATTTAACTTCTTCATGTTCATTTCTGGGCCTGCCTCATTAAAGTCATCAATAGTTCTGTTTTTCTGGTGTGTAAGAATTACAGCTGGCAAGTCTTGTCCACTGACTGAGTGTGTTGGAGGAACTAAAATACTTTTAATACATATGATGAAATCATAGAATGGTTTGGGTTAAAAGGGACATTAGAGACCATCAATTTCCAACCGCTGGTTTGGGCAGAGACACCTTTCACCAAACCAGGTTCTCAAAGCCTCTCCCCATCTGGCACAGTTCCAGGGATGGGATATCCACAGTTTCTCTGGGCACCCTCTTCTGGTGCCTCACCACCCTCACAGTGAAGAATTTTTTCCCAATATCAAATCTAAACCTGTTCTTTCAGTTTTTCCTCCCCTCTCATATCCATCTTTCTATCAAAAGTCTCTCTCCCTCTTTCTTGTTGACTCCCTACAGATATTGGAAAGCCACAAGTAGGTTACCCCAAGCCTTCTCTTTTTCAGGCTGAGCAAACCCAAATCTCACAGCCTTTCTTTGTAGGAGAGGTGCTCAGTTCCTCTAATCAGCTTGGTGTTCCTCCTCTGGGCTTCAGCAGGTCAATGTCCTTCCTGTCCTGGGGACTGCCCAGAGCTGCACCACTCCAGACTCTGGGATCCCACCAGAGCAGAGGGGCCCAATCTCGTTTTTTTTTTTTTTTTTTGGTCACTCCTTTCCTTTCACTCCCACTAGGTCTCATTTTAGAAGTGCTTTGCTAGCAACTGAAGATCTAAATCTACAGATAGGGGGCCTTCAAGATTTTCATCCATCCAAACTTCAAGGTTCAGACTTTGACAAGTTATTGCTCTGATTAAATCTGGGGTTTTTTTAATAGGTAGTCACATTGATTGAAGGCTGTGTTTGACATGCTTTTCCAAGTATTTGGGGAAATCCTGTTTTCCAGATACTCTATGTCAGTGGTGTGTGCAACACTGAACTCTGAGTGACCTACTTGAACAGATTAGGGATGAATACAGTGAATATCCTGTCTCAGTGTATATAAAAGACATTGCACAGTGAGTATGGCACTGCTGTAGCACATATGGCTTTCTGCTAGGCAGGCAGAAAATAAAAACTTTTGAACATGGTGCAGTGCAGATGGTTTATTACTGTCACTGATTGTGCCAAAGCATGAGGTTTGAATGAGGAAATAGCAATAATTACAGATATGCACTGGTAAAAGGAACAGGTGAGATGATGTTCAAATGCCCCCTCTGATGATACCACAGCCAAATGGTTTCATCAGCAGAGAAAGAGGGCACGGAAAGATGAAAAGCTATTCTGAGTGTGAGATTTGAATGGTCACTTCTGTTCCATCAGCTTGGTCTGAGTTTTGGGGACATTTGGGGGTGCAGTTCCCTAGCCACTGATGATAAAGTCTCTTCCTGAGTTAGAAGAGGCTTTGTCTTGCTGCTCATCTGCTTTACCTTCAGAGTATGTCCTGGGAAAACCAGCTGGCAAAGTCATGAACAGTCTTTATGGCAGAAATTAGACTAGGATGACATCAAAGGAATTCAAGTAGGAATTGAAGGAAAGGAACCAGATGAAGAACAGAAGCAAACATGGTTTGATGGTGTGGGGGAGCAGGGGTGACCCATGCTGGGAGAAGAGGAACAGCCACTGCAAACTCTGCAAACTTCTCCCAGGAGCCTGCCCCAACAGGCAACAGACAAAGAAACTGGAAAAAGCAGTGAAGGAGGAGATGAGGAACTGAGGGTAGCTGTTTGCATGAGGGGAGAAGATTGATTCTTCAGATGATGAAAACACTGTCCTTTGCTTCACATGTGCAGGCAGGAGGTGGAGAGACAGATGGGATTGCAAGGCACTTGTGGGATGGGCAGAGGGGGTTGGAGTCTAGTCAGGTTGGAGCTGTGATGAAAGGGATGGATGGAAATTCAGGTGGTGACACGTTGTGCAGGACACTGACAGCCTGCAGGACCCTCAGGTAATGCAGACTTGCCCTATGGTGGGCTTCTGATAGTTGCCAAGACACAGTTTTGTTGTAACCTCTCTCAGTTTAGCAGGCACAGTGCTAATATTTCCTGTAGTGCCATGAACAGCTAAATTAGCCATGATTATCCTTTTTTTTAAAAAAAAAAAAAAAACCTCTTTGCAGATTTTGAAATTTTGAATCAGTAGAGTTTAAACATCACTCTTCCCTCAGAACAAGTGCTGAGTGCTCACTTCTGTAAGGATAAGAAGATCTTTGTTCTTCTCCATCCAAATGTCAAACTGTAAGCTCTGTATACTCATGGGGTAAACAATGATTTGCATCTAATAATGAACTGCTAAAGCACACTGTGTTCTTGCTCTTTTAAAGTAGCTTAGGAGTGCTATAACTGTCAACAAATTTATGTTAGCTATGTGGTGATTATTAGATCACAGCTCTGTTCTTGGTGGGGGCCTCAGCTATCGAGAGGAACAAGGTCTGCCAATCCTTGGTGGTGCATTTCTTGGACTGCCTAAGACCTGATAGTCACTGACCCCTAGATTAAACAACTTCTGAAGATGTAGGATTAAGCAGTTTATATAACCAAGATATTTGACAACCAAGTGGTAATTTGCTATAGTAATTTTGACAGTTAAAAACATGGCATTAAACACATTAAGTGTGCTATGGTGGAGTTTTTGTTTTGAAGATGTGCATTCTACTTACAGTCAAGGACTGATTAGCCAAGAAACTTTAAAGTGAACAGGACAAGGCTTATCAAACAGTGTTTTTTTAAAAAAGAGACCTGTATTGTATATAGAAGTACAAATAAAAAACATCAAACCAATGAAATATTTTGGAAATGGGAAGGGATGACAAAACAGGGAGAGCCATCCAGACTTGGCATGAGGATTGTTCTTGGGATGAATGGAGTCCTCTTGGTGAGTATTTTGTACTGATCTGGTAAAATCTGTGACCTGTCTAATAGGAAAATTCATCCAGACAAAGGCTTAAGTGACAGTATATGATCATTCATTGCTTCCTGCTTAACTTTGAATCTGCTCCTCGTTGGCTGTTTGTCATCTATGAGAACTGAATGCGAGACTTAAGTTCTAATTATTGACTTCTGTTTCTGCCTTTTCTTCTTTTGACTTTGTATGGGAATAAAACTTCAGATATTTGGCTTACTGGAGGAGTATCCTGTGCGAACTACAGCAGTGCCTCCTGAGCAAAAAACATAGGGCCTGTAATGTGATTTATACCAGTTATTCTTAACAGAGAGATGGAGAAATATAATCTGTGCAGGAATACTAAGCATTTCTTTATGTGGTTTCTATTTTTCTATGCTTTCATTTTTAAAGAAATATTAAAATCCCAGGGATTTTTTTCTTGCTTGCTATTTACTAACTGATGCAGTTTTACTCATATGCACATCACTATCTGCTGTATCCCTGCATCAAAGGATTTCTCTTGCTACTGTCTTTCACATCTGCTTCAAATTGGTGTGTCCCTGATTTAAAGCAAGCTGAAAATCCCTGATCGTTTGTATAGTCGAGCAATATTTTAAAAGCTGCTTGTTAGCTAATGGCAAGCATGAAAACTCATGGGGTAAACCCATTGAACCATGGTTAGGGAAGGATCTTTTTAAAAAACACACCTCACCATTGAGAGGGGAAGTGTCTGTGGGAATAAGATCTTGTAATTTTCAGCAGATCTTGTTTCCAACCCTAGATGAAGCCTAATTAGTCTATTTTTTGAAGGGGAGGAGGGGGACCCCAAAACTGAAAAAAATTCCAAATCTCATATTTTCTGACTTTTGTTCTGCCTTCTCACTTTGGTTTAA
The DNA here is from genome assembly GCA_013389925.1 of Aegithalos caudatus. Classification (NCBI taxonomy): domain Eukaryota; kingdom Metazoa; phylum Chordata; class Aves; order Passeriformes; family Aegithalidae; genus Aegithalos; species Aegithalos caudatus. The sequence continues at coordinate 39,807 of WEIU01023890.1, forward strand.
AAGAAATGGAGTTTTCTTCTGGCTCCCTTTTTAAAATTCTCTTGCAGCCAGTCTGATCTCTTCCTCGTACTGCATCTTCCTCAGTCTTTGCTTTTGGGATATTTGAGAGACTTGCTTCCCATTTATGACTGCCAAGCAGGCTCCCACCATTTACTGGCATCCCCTTCTTTGCCCCAAACAGGTGTGGGTCTTTCTTTATCTTGAACATCAGAAGCAAAAGTACTTAGAATCATCTCCCTGGTTTTGCCAAGACAGTAAATTGTGTGTACCAATTTGTCTGCATGCTCAGCGACTTGGTGACACTTTCATGTTACATTCACACTTTAAGTTTTTTGCTGTAATGAGAAGCCCTAACTATGTATTTTAATGAGATCTTAAATTCTGTGGAAGTTCATCCCCCCAGGTCAAACTTCTTGTTTGCAAGAGATGGAAGTTTGCCAGTATGCTGTGCTTGAAAGGAATCATTGTGTAATATTTGTCATTTTAAGCTATCCTACCCCATAACAGAATGCTATCAGCTCAAGAATGCAGCTTTTTACATAAGAACAAGCCTAATGACACAGAAAACAGGTATGTATGTGTTGATTCTTGTTTAGCATTCAGATTTTGGATTGAGAGGTGCAAAATTTGTCAAAAATCTCCTAGCCATTTGGTATGATTATTATTAAGCATGTGTCTACACCTTGGTGTAGTCTGTTTCTGGGAGGTTTCTTTGCCATGCAAATCATGATTGCTACAAACAGCCTCCCTGACCTGAAGAGCTTTCATCATCCTTCAGAGCAAACCCTGGCAGGTGTGATGCAACCTGGAAGAGAGTTTCTCCTCTTGGCTTCAGCAACTGGGCACTGGCAGAGGAATTGGCTGCCATGGCACAGCTGCAGCTCCTGTGTGTGATCCTTGCTGGCTGACACCTTTTTTTGCTGGAAAAGAGACTTGGTTAGGCTTCAGAACAGCTGTTTGTTATTATGTGCAGTGCAGATTCTTTTTCTGGCAAGGATTTTCGATTTGGTGTGTGTGAAGGTAGAAACACTAGATATTTTTGGTTTAGCTAATGCTCTTCTCTGATCCTCAAAGAATGAGCCAGATGTTCATCATTGTTAATCATCATTCATTAATTTCCAGGCATTAGAAAAATTATTGCCTTTTATTATTGAATTTGGAAGCTCTTGCAATTTACTTGGTATTTAATTTCAGCATTTGATGTTAAAAAGGCTAGTGACAATACAGCCAGTGTGCTGGGCAATATAGACAAACAATGCTGGATGTGGCTTCCATTGCACCTAGAAATCAAATTAGCATTCAGTACTTCTAGGTTGTGGTCTCATCTGATTCTCCCTGTAAGAGCACACTTGCTTAAGGCAATGTACCCATCACTGACTTGCTGATTAGACATCATACAATTAAGTAGGAAATGTGTACATCCAGTTCTTATGGCCTAATTAGTCTTATCAGTAAGTGTTATTTCTCAGAATTATAGAATATGTGGAGTTGGGGGTCTGCTGCTACAGCTGGATCCCTAAAAATCTGTGGGGCCTGATGAGATCCATCTAAGAATCCTCAAACCACTGGATGCGTCCATGGCAAAACCTCTCTTGATGATTTTTGGGTGGCTTTAGAAATCCAGAGAGGTCCCAGCTGACTGGAAGCTGATGAAGTTGTCCCCATTTTCAAAAGGGGAAGGGAGGACAACTCTGGTAACTACAGGCCTGTCGGTCTCCCTTCAGTGGTAAATTTATGGAGAACATTATTCTGGGATGTTCTGACAAACACCTGAAAGGCAATGCAGTCGTGTCACAGCCAGCCTGGCTTCATGAGAGGAAAGTCTGGCTTATCAAACCAGATCTCCCTTCATGTGACCCACCTAGTTGATTAGGGGAAGCCAGATGATGTGACCTTTTTGGATTTAAGTAAAGCTTTTGATACCTTCTCTCACAGGATCCTTCTGGACAGAATGTCCAGCCCACAGCTGGATAAACACATCATGCCATGGGTGAGAAACTGACTCACAGGTCAGGCCAAAGGGTTATCTCAAAAAATCAAATGTGTTTGGCTTTCCCTTTCCTGTGCAACCCTCATGCAGTGGACATCAGTGGAGATACAGTGGAGATTACTAGACAGTAGTGAGGCAAAGGCTGATTAAAACACATGGAAGAGCTATAATGAAACCTCAAGAAAGTAGCTTTCTGCTGTATGCCAAGGTTGCTGTCTAAACTAATCACTTGTTTGAGGTTATTGCAGCTTCCATCAAGATGCTTGTGGAAATCTCAGCAGTTGTAGTAGTAGCCTGTTCTAGGTCAGAATGATTTAGGCGTAGCTGCTTTACTTTGGTTCAAGAAGCACTCTTGGTTAGAGACAGTTGCCAAGTTCCTCTCTGTGCAAGATTTATTTCCTTTGAAATGGATATATCAAAGAAGACCTCTGTGTGAGCACTATTGACCAGATGAAAATTTATCATGAAGATGTTTTGTCAGAGCTGTTAAAGTCAGCCAAAAAGCCACCCATATTCTCCTTTTAAATCTTAAAATGATTCACAGGCATCAACTTCTGGTTCTTAAGAACATAACTCCTGTTGTTTTGAAATTATCTTCATCCAGAATGTAATTAAACACAGCTTGGATTAAAAAAAAAAGAGATTTAAATAGAGATTAGGCATAAAACGCCCAATATATATGTTCAGTGAGAGTGTCAAACCATTTTATTGGAAAGCAACCTTTCTTTGAACCATTTTATTGGAAAGCAACCTTGCATGTCAGTGCATTTGTCACTTGAAAGGGCAGTGATAAGGACACACAGCCTTTCTGTCCTTGATCTCACTGCTCAAGGTGGAGGGGTCATACATTCATCTGTAGCATCTGACCTGCTGTGTTAGATGATCAGCTTCTGACACTCTGCACAGGATGCCACTTATTTTTTGTTAACAATTCAGATATGACCCATAAATCTTAGGCTAAGAATTCAGGCAGGAGCCTAAACTTAGCTTCAGCTGCACAATAATATAGTGGCTCTGGTGATCTGTGCCTTGAAAGCAGAATGAATTGTTTTTAGAAGGTGATGAGTACCACTGTCCTCATCTGATGGCATTGCATCACGGTTTGTAGAGAAGTTGCATAGGGTTCCATACATATATCAAGTATTCAAATCAGGTGAAACAGACCTACACCTCATAATGAAATATGCTGATTTCTCTGACAAAGAGCAGGCTTGTGCATCTTTGTGATGCTGGGGTAATGACTGATAATTTAGTGACAGCCTTTGATCTCCACAAAGATCTCATTTGTAGATTAGTAAAAAAAAAGTAAATTGAGCAGCAGCTTAGCTCTGCTAAAGATAATTAGACTAGTCTTTCTTGGTCCTTCATACATTCCATGTAAATGCATAGAAAAATGTCTAGATGCATTAATAAAACAAGTATTAACTGGATTTCTGCCTGACATGATTCTAAGTGCTGCATTTTGATGCATTTGGAAGGAACCAAGTAACTTTGAGCCTTCATTCCTGGGGAATGTTGCTTTTCTTGTGCACCATGTGCACACACCTGTGCCTTCCCACAGAGCAGCTGCTGGAATAAATGACTGTGCTCTGTAACAGCCACTTGAACAGTGTCCAGTGCTGTCAGTGTGCAAAGAAGCATGATGTCATGTACCTAAACCTGAGAAAAAGAACAGAAGCTCATTTCAAGCCTGTCACATTTCTTCCAGCTCTGGTTATGCCCTCTGAAGCAGGTACTGCAGAGAAATTACATGTTTAAAATTAATTTTATCTTCTGAGAAACCGAGACTCAATGAAACTCAGAGTATTATGAGATTAATTAATAAACATATTTGTACCTCTTTGCTGAATATGCTGGGAAGTAATAGTATGGAGTATGGAGCTATGGATCTGTTGCCTAGCCTGTGTAACTGTCACTCCAGTGTGTGTTTCTCATATTCAGGTAAACTTCTGGATGCAGGACTGAAATTGTCACAAACTATTTGCCTTGAGTCTTCTGATGGCAAGAGGAAACTTCCACTTGCTCTGTAAAGCTCAACACATTTAGGATGACAAACACTTCTCAGAGAGTGGTTGAAAAGGAGTATGAAATTAAGATACTTGCTCACATAAATGGGTGAGGACGTGGTCCTAAAAATAACTATTTCAGATGTAGTTGACAAAAAGTGTTTTTGTAAGTATTTGGAGAAGATTTTACAAAGCAACAGATCTGGCTAGCACAGTAGTTTAACTTGAAGTACTGGCTTTTGAGAGTAAGCATAAATAGTGCATAAAAAAATGAAATATTTTATTCTGATTGATAAAACCCAAAATGGTACTGGTGACTAGCTTTTTTTGGAAATCCAGTCTTTCCATCAGAAATACTCTGCTTTTCCTTTGTGGTTTCAGTTTGCATATGGGTACAAGAGATTTGACTGACTTGACTTGACTCACCCACGTGAACATTGGTTACTGCCCCTTCTCCAGACAGCCAGGTCCTAGGGAAATTACTCTTTAATCAAAGAGCTGTTCTGTATAATAACAGCAGGAGTTATTCCTGCATCCAAATTCAGAGGAATCAGACATTCTTCCACTGTTTCAAAAGCCATGCTCTCCCCTTGTTTTCCCATGTGCAGAGAAGACACCTTTCCCCATGTTTTTTCAGGTGATAAGGTCTATCTAACTGTTTTTAGCTCACTGTGTAATTTTATTGTATTGTATAGCCACCACAAGTGTGGTCTTTTATTTTAAAAAAGCAGATAGAAAACAAACACTGATTTTCTGTCTCGAAACATTTTGATTTGATACAAAATTCAGAAACCATTTGATTTCCTGGCATTAAAATGATCAATATTCAGAATTCCTCATAATTTTCTGCTAAAATACAAACTGTATATTGATAAGCCCGTTCCATTCCTTCATGAAAGTAGACCATCATGGTTGGATGGAATAATTTTTCTATTTTTAAAGAGCACTTTAAAATTATCCATCTTATCTTGGAGAGCCTTCTTTGTGACTACTTTTTAGGAGAAATATACTGCTAATGTAGCTTATTGTAAGAGTAGCAAAAAAAGAGGTAAAGCTGAGGAATCTTTGATAGTTGAACTTGATACAAAACCCAAAAAAGCACCGTGAAGATCTGTGACTAAATGTGGTAGTAGTAGCCACTGGGGGATGTTGGGCTGCTGGTCTTTTTGTCACCTGTCAGCTTTGCAATTGTGCAGAGCTGTGTGATGTGACAGCTTAGCCACGTGTCAGTTTTCTCCTGTACACAGCTCTGAAAGCAGAGACAGTGAAAGCCCCTCTGCTGCTCCTCTGTCAGAAGCTCATCTGGAGCTGAGGGGAGAGGTTGTGAATGTTTAAATGATGTCTTAGTGGCTCAGAGAGGGGAGAAGATGGCTGAGCTGGCTTAACAACAGCTTTGCTCTGTGTCTTTTCACTGAGGGGGATTTCTTGGCCTGTGCAGGCCATCTGGTACCATTGTCTGAAAATTCATCCAGTGCTGTCTGCTGGGAGAAGTTGGCCACCTCCACAGCTGGAGAGCAAAATGCTTCAGGATGCTGTGGCCTCTGCTAGGGTTCAAAGAAAATGGTGTGTTGTTGGCCTTTCCTTGACTAGAGGTCAGAAAGATGAAGTCAAGGATGACTTTAAAAAAGTAGAGAGCAGTAGACAATACTCTGAGAATGGCTTTTTAATGATAATTGTGTTCATTTGTTAATGTCATGAAATGCAGAAACACATCAAAAGTACATAAGTTGGATATAAATCATCAAATTATGGCTACTTTTAAACAGTTGTAATTACTTTAGGGACCAGGTATAGAAAAATCTGGAAAAAGTCTGTTTCCAGTGTCACATGGAGATGTACCCACATCATGAACTCAGCCACAGCATTTTGGGTGTTTTTAGTTAACACCATTATTTAGGAGGGGAGAAATGGTTGTGTCTGAACCAAGAAGACATTGGATAGCAAACCTGTATCTTGCTCCTGTATGCACCACTGCCATCAATGAGCAATGCTTTTTCTTTCTTGGTACATATCTCTTTAAGTAATTAACAAATCTGTCATTTGGTGTGCAGACAGCTCTTCTGGTCAGCAAAATCCTGAAATGAGGCTCTGTAGTTACAGTAGATTAAATGCTTCCAATACACCTTGAAAAGATTTATTAGTGTTAGATCACACCCAAGCTACAAAATAAAAGCTAAAAGGAGAGTTAGTGTGTGTTAATGTGTGCCATGCTTTATCTGTGGACAGTATTTCTACTGTCTCTGTCAGCTGTGGATAGACATTTAAATCTTCTGCCCCTACAGCAACCTTGTTCCCAAACTGTGACAGACTTAGAAACAAAGATTGGCTTTACAAACAAGATCCAATTAGTGACTAAAGAGGAAACATTCTTCTAGGGGTGGATAAGTGTCTGGATTCAGTGAAGAACTGGAAACACTTCCATGATAATTAGCATTATTCCTCAAGACAGTCTGTAATGAGAAATTGTTTCCATAGTCTTCTGTGTCTCTTTCTATCTATTTCCCAGATAGATTAATTGGAGGGCTGGACAGGGTTGAGTAGAGAAGCCTTGTTTTACCCCTGTAGCCCTGCCTTGTGAGCAGGGTTAGTGAAACTGCTGCCTACAGCTGTGGAAATGCTCAGCTGGAAAAAGTAGATAAAGTAACTTGTGTGTTTGCATACCTGCTATGAATTGCCTATTAATAAACCAATCCATGCAAGCAATGTGATAGTGCAGCTCTGGTGTTTGGGACTGTAGAACTGTATTTGCCTGATCTCTTCTCTAAGGTGCTGCTTTTCATTTAAGTAAAAAATTAGATTTATAGCTGCTTTTTCTGTACTGAGCAGTGGCTGGACTTGTGTGGACCCCACGCTCCACTAGAACAATAGAAACCTTTGAATCATGTGTACTTCCCTAGGTAGGCTCTCCCTACATTTTGCAAAGCGACTCACAGGCTAGGCCTGCCACAGTTGCCAGAAAATGATGTCATCTGGATACTGTAGTATCCCACGTACAAACCAGAGGCTATTTAGAAATTAGGCTGACAACTACAAAAAGGAAATAGCTGCATATCAGATGCATATCTCAGTTTTGAAATCTGTATAATTGCATGTGCACTTATTAAATACAGGAGTAGTGCAAAAGGGGTAAAGAAAAGGTTCAGTGTTTCTTGTACTGTGTTTTCTGGTAACCACAGAGTGGGTAATCCTGTTCTCCTGTTGTTTGTCTTGTGCCAGCAACAGTTCATGCAGCCAAGCTGTGTCAGATCAGGGAATTGATTTGGTCAAACACTTACATATGTAAATTGTGTTGTTGTGTTTGTTCTCAGCAGGAGCAGTTCCCTGATTCTACTCTCCCCACTATCCCCAGGGCACTGATGCGGCCAAAAATTGAAGGGAAAATGCAGGCAAGAGCACAGTAGAGAATGGGAAGCACGAGAAGCACGTTAACTTGTGCACCAGCTATCTCTCTGTACCATAAAGCAAACTTGAAATTATATCCTTGGCCTCACTTAAATAGTTTGAGAGAATTTCAGAGATAAACATCTAATGTATTGACATGAGATGCTTCTTTGTGTCCCCTTTTCCCCCTTGCCATATGGTCCAAAAAAACCCCACACTTGCTGTTTGTGGTCATTGTGCTATACTGGGACCTGGGGAAGGGCTGCCCTGGGGATCAATTTTCCATCCTCAGGAGTCGTTTGTCTCAGGAACTTGGGGCATTCTGACACTGGCACACAGTGATGGAGCTCCTGGCCAGTGGCCTGCACAGGCAGATGGAACACACATTAAGTAAGACTAGGGTCAAAGGCTTTTCCTTCATAAAATGTCAAAGGCAGAAGAGGCCAACAGATAGAATTTTGTGGGAAAATTAATAGTCTTCTAACACTACTTTTTTGTTCTGTTCCTCTCCTGTTTCTGGCAGATGTAACAATTTGAGTTCTGCTGGTTTAGGAATGTATGTGGAATTTAACTTGCTACTAACCATCATGTTTTCAGATGTCTGACCCTGGCCTGGAATATTGTACACAATGTATTCCCAAGATAAATGAACTGAGCAGCATGTTTCTTATTACTTCACCTCTGTCTCTGTGTTCTGTGTTAAAACCAGTGAATAAAACCTGGCATGTAAACTGATTCACCTGTATTAAAGCACGGCATTAAGCAAGATAAGTCTTGATGTTCAGCCTATGCACTTCATTTCCCTATGTGATGTAGCACTGGTCCTGCCCCTTAGTGTGCTTTGCTGCTCCTGATTATTGCAACCTGAATACCAACAGATGTTCCTGGTGAGACCATTAAATACAGCATTTAACATAATTTTTTCATAATTTAAAGCTCATTCAGAAATAGATCTTTGCCCTTCAGTTGTCCCTAATCTCCATCATATCTAGGAGTTGCAACTTTAAAAGAGTTAGAAGGGCTCATGGTTTGGCTGCCTTCCACTTGTGGAGTGGGATTTCCCATTTAGGCATTGAGGTGACAGGTACTATCAAAAGTGGTTATTCTCTCACCAGCTTGTAACTAAAGAGCATTGAACATCAGATATTGTTCATCCTGGTTCAAATAATTGCTCTTCATATGTCGTAAGTGCATTGCCAAAGAAATATCCATGGTGGCTGGTTTGCATAGATGCAAAAACCTCCAAACAAAGCATATATCAAATGTTAGGCATTTGGAGAGCTAAGTACAGAGCTGATAATATATATGCAAAACTAAAAGGGGTTGCAGTGGATTCCTCTTGTTGTTTAAGTATTTCAAGCTCCCTTTCCAGACCTGGATCTACTTCAGTTGCTTCAGTATTTTGGATGCTTCAGTATTTCTAGATGCTTTTGAGCATTCTGCTCTCATGCACGTGCTGCTCTTGGAAAACTCCAGCCATGCAAACTCACATGCATTGAACAGAGCTGAAATGATCCCAGTGCCTAGACTGAAGTATCATGGTGATGAGATTTGTGGCTTCAAAACTGAGTAACTGGAGGACTGCTGGGCAGCCTGATGCATGTTGCTGTAAGCATACACACTGCTAACAGAAGTTGCTACAGTAATATAAATTTACTGTTAATCATGTTAAAATAGAAGAGATTGAGTCAAAATTTTTGAGTCAAAACAACAGTCATGTCCTCTAGCTTTTTGAGAAGATGCAAGATGAAGGCACTGGTAATTTCTGAAAATTAGAATTAATTTTTCTTGTGGAGAAAACTCTTTTGTTTTGTCATAGAAAATTAGGTCCCTTTGACAGAGGAGAGAGAGTCTGAAGTTCTTCCTTGAAATGCAGAACCACAGCTGTCTAGAGGTTAGTTTTTGTTCTTACACAGAGTGCTGCTATTTCATCTATATAATAGAAATTGATACAACACAAAGACAGCTTTTGAGTTCTGGCTGTTGTTGAATGGTGGTAATTGGCAATATAAAGACAGTGTTTTAACTTTTGTCCACCATAATTTTCTAGTTAAACTCCTAAAAGTAAAGGTAGATGTGTAGTTAATGCTATACAGCAAACACTGTAATGTACAGTGCTGTGTCTCAAGTACTCTCTCAAATACCTTAATTTCAATTAAAACAAAAATCCATGTAAAGTTTGTGTTTGACTTAGAGCCCCAAATGATCTAAAAATTTGCATATGGAAAAATCTAATTAACCTTAACACCCAAAATGAGAGAGATTGGGAGTTTACCATTTGAATGTAAGCACAGTCACTAGTAGAATACATATACACTGAAATTAGTTTAAAAATGCAATGCATAATAAAACCTGAAAACTTTCTGAAAAAAAAAAATCTAAGTTTAGTCTCGCTCTTAATCTAGAATTTTCTTGACTCTCTTGCTTCACACAGTTGGATTTTCTCTATGCAGTTGTTGCAAATATTTCACCCTGAGATGTGGTATGCTGCAGTGGCAGGAGGGTTTTTTTTTTCCAAAGCAAACCAGAATGGAGCAGAGGCAGTGTTTATGTAAAGTAAGCTGTGTGAAAGGAGTGTGCTATAATTCAAAAATAACATATACATTTATAAATGCAGAATTAAGTTGCTCAGGATTTTGTTAACAAGCTGTTTGTATTTTAGGACTACATCTGCCACCAGAGTGATATTGAAAAGACAGCTAATTTTTCACTTAACATGTTTGTAAATCAGTTGTAAAGCAAAAAAAAAAACAACCTTACTTCTGAAGCATAAATGCTTGCACTCTTTCCCTGGCCATCCATAGTGAAGACAAAGCACTTTTGTGCTGATATATAGAAGAGAATAATTTCCAGCTCTTTGTCTGAGAAAAGGGGATATTTTTGAATTAGGAATTTATGCCATCCATATGCTGGGCACATTCCACTACTTTTCATAGGACTAAGAGAAGTAAAGACTATGTAATTCCCATGATCAGTTGATGGGTTGAAGAATTAGTCTGATGTTTCTTTCAAAGACATGTTCACTGTCTGTTACTGTGCATGAATATATAATTTATTTTTCTTGAATGGCAACGTAAAGTGTAAGATGATTAATGGAAAAGCAGTTGCTCTTGAATATTCTGATTTCCAGTAGCTATCAAATGAGCTGATCAAACTTGCTGCTCTGGTAGGGGCTGTGCATCCCATTTAGCTCATTAGGCTGCATGTATGGATTTTTTTTTTTTTTTTTTTTTTTTTTTTTTTTTTTTTTTT
>WEIU01023890.1:50470-69893 GCA_013389925.1 Aegithalos caudatus
TCTTAGTGTCACCTTGCTGTGCTTGCAGACAGTGCCCTATAGCAATAGGGAGAGGGGCTGGGCTGATGTTGAGTCACTGGATGGGCAACACTGGGGTTTGCTCAGCTCTTGAATGTCTTTCTGCACTTCCTTTTCCAGACTGCCATCCCCCAGATAGTTTTATAGCTTTAAATATCTTTATGAGCATGTCTATAAGCATTCTTCCCACTTAGATACCAGATTTACAGGTTGTATTTTAGAATTCAGTAGTACTGTGTTTGGTTTCTTCAGTATAAATGATTATTCATCCCCTCCATGAGAGGCCTGCTTCTGCCAGACCCGTAACAGCTGAAATGTGGTTTTGATTATTTTCTTTTTTAAACAAAGCATTTAGCATCCAATTGCATAGCCTCAATAGGGCTTACCCTATGTGTGGTGTTGTGGTGGCAGCATTCCAAGGAAGGAGATGCAGGTATCTCCTGAACACAGTGTTTGAATTTTACAGGACTGGACATTTGTCTGGATGAATCTACAGCCTCTTGATAAGCAAGTGTGTTCAAAGAAGCTGAATGCTAAAGTTGCAAAGATTTGGCTTATTTGATACCTTGATGCTGTGGAGATGGGACGAGGTATTACTTGGCAACTGGGTGGAATTCTGCTTTTCTACTTTGGAGAAACCCCTTTATTGCAGTGTGGTGATGAAAACATACCACCAGTCTGGGGGATTTGGAAATGGCTGTCTGCACAAATGTCTCCTGCTTGCTGGTACCAGAAGCAGATGAAGTTTTAGTGGCTGCCTATGTGATGGGGGAACAAAAAGGGCAAGAAGACTGTGCTTGTTCCCTTTCTTTCCCATCTGAAGTGGATGAAAGTTGTTGAGAGGGTCTTTGGGTGTTTTTGCAGCCCAGTGAGTGAAAAACAACTTGCACCTCTGCATAGGAAACATCTGCTTTGGTGAACATGGAACTTCTGCTGGGCTTTTCATTTCACTGCAAGGACACTTGCACTCCTGAAATCAGAGAGTGTAACTCTTGTGTTCAAAATTAAGAGCAACTGGGCTGTTAAGTTTCTTTGAATATACGTATTAGTTCTCCTGAGGAAGAAGAGTACGGAGACATTTTGACTATATTGAATTTCATATGAAGAGCTGAAGTAAATCTGCTATTTCAGGATTTGGCTGGATTTCAAAGGAAATGTGCAGAAGTTCTGCAAGACATACTTTTTAAATCTTACATGAAGGGGAATGTCTAGGGATGAAGATGCTCAGAATTTTGTATTCCTTCAGTTTCAACTTGCATCTGTTGGAATATGTGTACAATTATACTAACACTCTCTGTTGGGGTCTTCCTTCTTTTTGTAAGTTTCTCTTGAACAATTTTAGATTCACTATTTCAGCCAAATCTGCTGTGATCCCCAGGCAATTTCCTGCCCCTGGTTAAGCCTTCTGATATATTCAGCCTTCTGACAACTGAGTTGATGGGAGGGTAGGGATCTCATGTATTCATTAGAGTTTTGTAAGTCTTATTTTTGCTGGTGAACAGCTGCATCTTGTTCTTGATCTGGGCTAAGGTAGAGACCCCTCCACACTCCTTTAAAACATCAGTCATCATTGCCTAAAAGAGGCCTTTTCTTTCCTACTTGTAGATCTTTCTGACCTGGTGTTCATCCTGTGAGTCTCCCTTATCAAGTTTCTACTGTGGTTGGCTCTTCCTGCCCATTTCTCTTGACAGGAACTGTCTGGCATGGTGACAGTTGCATTTCTCTTCCTCTCCCCTGTGGCAGTTGTTTTCCCAGCCCTGGCATACCACTGGTGTCCCCACACCCTGCACTGCTGCTTTGCTTGTCCCTGTGCAAGTGGCTGACTGATGCTGCAGGAGGGATTTCCATGAGAGCACCTCTGCTCTCTCACATGGGGCTTCATCCTGCCCATGATGGTCAGGGTCTGCAGGCTGCACCTGCCAGCAGCTCAGAATACCTAATAAAAACATGCAAAAAACATGCTTATGAATTATAGGGGAAAGAGGGGATCCAGTTTTTATGGTGGCCTCTGGGTGTAACTGCAGCAGGATCTTCCCAGAATTCGTGAACAGCACCATGCAGGTGCTGTACTTGATTGAGATAAAGTGTAGAGGAACAGGCAGAGGAAGAAAGGCAGTAAATTCACAGGTCAAAATAGCAACCTAAGTCGCTTAGGTCTCACCGGAGGGCTGAGAGTTAACAAGTTGTGATGGTTTGCTGATTAACTTGATCAAAGTAACTAGGTCATTAATAGGCTTGGCAGCAAGGTAAATTGTCTTAAACTATCTTTTGGTTCAAGTTCACAGGTACAGGGGTTTTTTGTCTGTGTTAAATTGTTAGCTTGCTGCAGATTAAAGGCCCTGAGATTACTGCTGTTTATGAAGAAAAGTAGGAAAGTGCTCCTGTAAACCATTTTGGTGTTTCTCCTTTCTTGTCTTCTTTTTTGTGACATTAATAAAGTGGGCTATACCAGCCTAAAAATTAGTTTCTTTATGGAAGAGGGCTGATAAGGATGCCTGGGCGTCTGCCCTGTGTTTCACTTTGACTTCAAAATAAAAATGGCTGTCACTATTTCCATTTTCTAATACAGAGGTTTTAAAGTTAATTTCTGTGCCTTGAAAGCTCTTGGAGGTGGTACAGGCAGGAGTATTTCCAAATAAGGCACTGTGTCACTTGAAAAAGTCTCTATTGAGCTTCTCTGCAGCAGTTTTGTGGTTTTTTTTCAGAAATTACTTCTAGAGAAATTGATGAGCAACCTTTGTGCAGCTAACAATTTTTGCTAGAGGGTTAGAGCATGCTGAAACCTCACTGGAAACAGAGACATAGTACATAAGCTCCACAAATGGTTTGCAGTAGTCTCTAAAACTTGTCAGTTTTTCCTTCAGATTTTAAAATTCTTGCATTTTTATTTCCTCTTTGTGCGTGGACAAGAAAACAAAGAAGAACTTTGTTTCACACTTACCACTCTGCATAAAACATTCTGGCTTCTCATAAGTAGTCTCAAACATCCAAAATAGGGTTTAAGAAGACTTTTCTTGCATATGGCATCCTGTGTTTAAACAATGTGACAGTAATGGTGATAGCATTCTGGCTGGGGTTGTGTAGCTGCTATGTGCTCCACTTGGCTTGGGCTGCCCCTGGCAAGGAATTGCCTGCCTCTTTGCTTTCCTGCTCCTGATTGACACGATGACACTGAATATCCAGAGGCATTCGTGGCTTGCCTGAGTGGCAGCTGCAGTGGGAATGGTGTTACAGGACACTGGAGCCTGGGTTAGCCAGGGACATGTGGCTCTTGTGTCACTGGGTCAGACAGGGAGGGCTGCCTGGGGAGGGGAGCCAGCCAACAGTGAGGATGCTGAGAGATGGTTTACACATTCAAAACACTGAAATACTTTTTTTCTTTGCTTTTGTCGTTGCTTTTTGACAGGATAGAAGAAAACATTTTATATTCTGGTACTCAGAGTCAAGGTGGTGGCAAGGGAAGGGTGTCCTGAACTGGTTCTAGATTCCATAAGACAGACTTGACATACCATTGACATCTTTGTGGCCTTTGAACCAAATGGTGTCCCAGCACCCTGCTTTTGCCAGTCCTTAATGTCTTGTCTGGTAACTGGAAAGCTCTTAGCTAATTAACTATTTCTTGTACCTCTCCTATTGTCTTGAGTAACTTGAATACTAGGGCATAGATGGCAGATTCTTATCACTTAGTGAGTACTCTGATAGGGGTATATCACTGTTTGCTCTTGGAGAAGAGATTGTCTTGTGTAGGTGTGGATGTTGGGGATGGTGATCTCAAAACCCTTAAATTGAAGTAGTCACCAGGCACTGGGTATTTGTTGCATGACATGATTAACTGCACTGTTAAATTCTTACCATGCTGATTGCAATCAACTTTTTTTCTTCCTAACCTAGTCTTTGAACTACAGTTTGGCTTTCACACTGTGCTATTGCTACCTTAATGCATTAATATAATTCCTTAGTACATTGCTCATTCCAAGTGACTCTTTCAGAGTTTTGCAGCTAAAACTCCATTTTACCACTTAATTTCTCCAGACCATTTTCTTAAAAAATTGTTTTATTGCTGTATCTTAAGTGCTGTCTTAGCACTTAAGAAATATGTGTTTGAGATGCCAATTACTATTTTATGTAGCATTTAGTTATAAGTTCTCAAGAAAAACTCCAATTAACACTGGGAAAATTATAGCCAGTCCTTCACAAAGCAGATGCTTATGTGTCATATAGAAATTCTGGTTATGACCCTTGGTGTAAAGCAGTGATAACTTTCTACCTCATGTCTGTGAACAAAACACTGTGTAGTTTTGAAACTGGCTAAAATATATGGTCCTGGAGGCTCCAAAGCTTTGTTCAGCAGTTATTAGCTTATGTTCTCATGATGAAGTTGAGGCTGCAGGGCACTTTTTTCCTGAACAGTTTTCCTGTTTTCTCCTATGTCTGCTTTTCTTCACCGTGTAAAGCCATACCACTCATTGCTTCAGTTTTCATTTCTTTGTGGATTATCAAACTGCTCTTACTTGCTCTGCCTGCGTTTTCCTCATCTATACCAGATTCAATTTGTGTGCATGTGCTTCTCAGAATTTTATAGATTGGCACTAAATGGGTAGGGGACTACTGTCCCTCCAGCCATGGAAAGTGGAGGAGAGCATTTCTTGCATAATCATGGGAAGAAGTAAACAGGAAAAGGTAACTGTAGCTGCTCTGCATGCTATATGTCTCCTAAATGCCTTGGTTTTAATTTTATTCCTCAATCTTGTGTTTCTTTTTTGACACGGGACCAAGTTTAAACTCTTTGTTGCACTCTTGTAGAGTTTACATAACACTAGATGCTTTGAACAACAGTTCAGCCTTTCACAAGCTGGCTCTTTCAGTCTTTTTGCTACTTTAACATCTTGTTCTCTCATGCATGGCTTTTAATTCTGACTTGGCTGCTGTCCTGCACCTTTCTTTAAAAGTTCCAGTAGATGTATGTCATGGGTTATTTTATGGCTTCTGTACCTGCAGAATTGTTGCTGGTTGCTTTCACAAAGCTAACCTTTGTCAGATATTAGACAGGAAAATGCAAATATCCACATCTGATCCAGTGGACCTGGACTGTTCAAGGAGTCAGAACAGTACTCTGCATCCTGCCATGCTCAAGTTTGGTTTCCTTCTCTGCCACAGGTCTTCTCTGTGGCCTCAATGCAACATTTAGTCTGCACCTCCTTTGAGGGTTTCTGCTGATCCAGCTGCATTTGTTGCCAATATTCAGGTCTGCAGGCAGAGCTCTCTCCTTCTGTTGCTGGTCTTGAATCGTAACTTTGGCTTTAACACTTTAACACTTGTAAAAGCTTCTATGCTGAACCAACACTGGAGGTACTTCCCTGTGTGGTTTTCCTTCCTAGAAAGGTGTGATGATTGTAGGTATGCTGGTTTCTTTCTTTATTTAAGCCTGTCCTCCCATCTGGAAAGAAAGGTGATAGCACATCCCTCTGGACAGTGAGGACTAATATTTGCATGGAAGGCATTTTGCAGTGGTAAGGGGCAAACACACATAATACTAGATCTTGGTGTAAAAATTACTGTATTACTTTGGTGGCATTTTTAGATATTTTTCCATGTGTGGCTAGTTTGATAGCTGCTAGAAACAGCACATCTGATGATGTAGTGGATTTTGGGAGAGGCTTAATAAAAGATGCATGTTTCCTAATGGACAGCTGTGATTTAGGTTCAGTAGAAGCTTCATCAAAATGTCTGTTGAACAGATCACTTCATAGAGACTATAGTTCTATTTTCTGTGGATTTGGATAGGAATTACTGCCATGGCAGGGTGTGGGCTTTGGGTAAAGACTGTGATTTAAGATTAGTGGGACTATTGTGTGAGGAAGGTGTGAATATTATTATCTCCAGGACTCATTGGTTATTTTACTGCCACATTTCTGAGGCTTGCCAGGGGCATATATCTTCTGAAGTGGATTGCTTGGAAAACTGTGAGATTATTCCAGGCCAGAATCTTTTAAATTGGTAAGTCTAAAATACCATATGCTGTTTTAAGATGGTGCCCTAAACTGTATTACCATACTGTAGCTATAGAAGACATAATAGAGCAAAAGCAAACTGCTGTAGCATGTAGTAAGACAGTATAATGCGAAAGTCTAAACTACAGTCTACAGTGTTTTCCTAAAGCAAACATGGTGTGTTTGGGGGGGAATTACTTGTTTTGCAACATTTCCACACATACAAATGCTGTAGTATATAAATGCTTTTATTCCTGTGTCTGCTTCTATTTATCAAATCAGTGTCTATACAGATTTGTGGAAAACTAAATTTAGATTAATTTGTATGCCAAATTCATCTCTTTTTTCAGAGAAAAGCATTGTTGTAGGAAGATTCTTTATGTTTGTATGTGGAACTTGTTATAGAGCTTGTGTCTGCACTGCCTAAAATTGTATTAGTGATTTGAGTCTGTCATCTGTCTGAAATTATGCTTTCCAGGAGCCACTGAGCCACCACTGCCAGACTAACACAGGAAATACTTGTGTTTCTGCAGTTGTGTCTCTGTTGCCTGTTGGAGGAGAAGGTTATTAAAACTGGTCTAGACACTGCAGCTGGGTGATGCATGTCAATCTGACTCGTGTTAACTCAGTTGCACAGGTTTTGCAAGATTTTTAGCACCATTCTGTTCCATCCTTTATTTATTTCCCCTTTTCATTCAAATGAAAATCCAGTTCTTCACGTAAAGAAAGGGCTACTTCAGGCCATACAATCAACAGATACTTTTCCTCTCCTGAGACCTTTGAACACAGACTTAATAATTCCACCTCATTTGCTCAGGTAACCTGTTGAATGCTGTTGTTTCTGCTTAGAAGAATTAAGTGAGGTTTCTTAAGGACACATACTTGCTGTGGTTAATCAGTCTCTACCACCATGGTGAGCTCCCTTCCTGGCACTGCTCTTCCTACTGCCTCTTTAGCTTTCTTCTCCAGACCTTGGCAGCTTGAAGCCAGGCCAAAAGCAGGGGGAAAAGATGAGGGATCTCTGTGGCCATCAGCTGGGCTTTGTTGGCCCCCCACTCCAGCACCATGATCTTGAATGGCAGTCCTGGAGTTTGTGGTTGATACCCGGTGCTAAAACTTAATGTCTCTGCAAACAAACAGGGCAGCAAAGCAAAGCTTTGCAGATTGCTGAGGTTGAGGACTGTGCTGGAACACATGCAGGGTGTGTTGCTGTTGTCAGCTGTGGTGCTGGTGGAGAGTCTCCAGGTCTTTTCTCCACCAAAAGGTTGCTGAGCAAACAGGATTTGGCTGCTGCTGGGTGCAGCCTGCAATGGCTGTGGGGCCATGTCAGGGCTCCAGAGCCAGCTTCCTGAGCAGCACCTTGCCTTGTGGACTTTAATAACTGATTAACCCACATAAAGGGTGGCTGGAATCAAACAGATTAAACCAGCACGTAGTATCTGTGCTGCCATCTTGTGCACCAGAGTTTTATAACACCTCTAAGATTATTTTGTAAATATGGCAGTGTTGTCATGGCAGCAGAAATCTGGTGTGGAAAAATGTTGCTGACATGATTTATTGCTAGTTTAGGGTGCTGTGCAGGTCAGGCAAGGTGTCACTGCTCCTAGCTTCTGCTTATCTGAATTGAATATGAAATGCATCAGAAGGGCTTTGATCAAGGAAATGAATGTCGCAACAAACCTCAAGCTGGCATGCACAGCTCAACTAAATGCATAAATGTGCAGTGAGAGCTGTATTGTTTTAACATTTATACAGAATCTATACATGGATGTTTCATAGTTTTCAGTGTAGCTCTTGCTGAAAGTCAGTATCCTCCCTGGTGAATTCATGATTGTAGAAAGTTGAGATGCTGTTAAATCTAACACAAGCTGGACACTCAAAGATATGCAGCTTTGAATTTGACCCATCTTATGGAAGCATGAAAAAAAATGACAACTGCAAGTTTACTCAAAATTTCTTACTAAAGCATTTGACATTTTCTTTATGTGCTGAAGTTCTGAGACCTGGTGTAGCCAAGTGATTCATGGTGTCCTTCATGTTGCTGCCTTCATATAACTTCTTGTATGTAACACAAGAGAACTGGTGACTGGGGTGACCTATATTACATACTTTCCTTCACCCTGCTGCTTGGTGGCCCACAATCACAAAATTTGGTTTCTTTCAGACAAGGTAAGTTCTTAGGATGGGTAAAACTTTAGATGCAATAGAGACTCTCTGGAGTATGAATCTAGAGCCTCACACTTAGAAGCTGATGTTTCCAGGGTGTCTGGCTTCAGGCATAATTTGGCATCAGAGAACTGTAACTCTGACTTGAGCTAAGGCTTCCATCTGTAAGAAAGGTTTGGGGCTGAATGTTCCAGAACATGAGGGGGGGAAAAAAGTAGTTCTTTCTACTCTCCACAGTCTCAAAGGTTGTGCCTTAAAGTCAAGCCTCCAGAGTTGTGCACTTTTTTAATACAACTAATAGTTTTTGCTGTGATGGTATTCAAATTTTATGTATCTATTTTCATGGAATGGCTGGAAGCTTTGCATGCTTTTCCTCTGAAAGTAGCCTGTGGTTCTTTGTGAAATAACCTTTTCCTAAGTCTTCTGGTTTAGGAGATGTATCATACCAAAACTTGCAGTATAATGAGAACAAATTCCAAAGTTAACATACAGGTTTTCCTTATAAACAAATCAACATTACCACCACCCCACTACTCAGCCAAGGAATACACCTAGGTTGTTTGGCTGCTTTATTCTCCTTTATAAAACAACATTTAAAAGAACCTTGCCAGCTAAAAGAAAATTAAGTTTTTCAAGCAAATGAAAATTTAAGAGCTGAGATTTCTTAACAAATCTGTAGATTCAGA
The DNA here is from genome assembly GCA_013389925.1 of Aegithalos caudatus. Classification (NCBI taxonomy): domain Eukaryota; kingdom Metazoa; phylum Chordata; class Aves; order Passeriformes; family Aegithalidae; genus Aegithalos; species Aegithalos caudatus. The sequence goes on from WEIU01023890.1 coordinate 59,331, forward strand.
AACTAGACACATCATAGTGTGGAATTCTAAATTATGAGTTCACATGCTTCAGACAGTTGTATATTTCTGAATACCCCCAAGTAAAATTTTTGACTTAAACCACTTCCACCACTTCACAGACATTTAAAGACTCTAGAATCTAACATTTTGCTTTGGGTCTCAGTGTGGTTACTATAATTTTCTAGCAAAAAGATCTTTTTCTTCGGAACAAGATGGTCACATTGTACTCTCTAGGTCAGTGGTCTGTTTAACTCTGCTTCCTGAGGCTGACTTTTGTCCCTCCACCATGGAGCTGGGTTTGGGTTTAGCTTAAATGAATGACTAAATGAACCACCACGTTCACCATTGTGTCAATTTTTCATGGCCTACTTCAATCTGTAAGTCAGGTTGTTGAAAGTACAGTTTATGGGATTATATCATTAAAAAAGGATGGTACAAATGCATATGCACATTTGGTAGCTGCAAAAGCGTTACTCTACAAAGCTTCATGCTGAAGGAAAACATAGCCTAAGACTGAGTTATAGACCCCTCATCATTACCTACTTTTTTGGGGCAACAGTTTCTGCAATAGACTTAAAGGTGATGCTGATGCTGCAGTTCTGTGTGCTCAGGAAAACAGTGGGAGAGCCAAAACCAATGCTAGTTCTTTAGCCTTGAAGCAAAATAAATTGCTCCAAAGGTATCTATAAATCCTTACTGTCATGTGGATATTCCCTGTTTCACTTAATGAAACAAAAGTAGAAGCATTTCTGGTTTTCTCTCAGTCCAGTCTGCTCCTGCTGACTGTACCATGTCATATAATAACCTTCATAAACTCACCCAGCCACGTCTTGAAAAGCAGAACCTCACAAGGCTGGAAGTAATGGCTCTTTTTCTGTTTAAAACCACAAGTGCCTTTTAACTGAATCATTGTAAAGGGAACAAAACTTCTGTAATTGCAAGAAGCATTGGGGGGAAAAGTGCTACGGATATGCTGATTGCAGGAAGCTCACCCTGCCCCAGCCATGGGCACTGCCAGCCCAGAGAGCCAAAGGTGTCCTGGGCTGCATCCAGAGCAGTGTGGGCAGCAGGGCCAGGGAGGGGATTCTGCCCCTCTGCTCTGCTCTGCTGAGCCCCCACCTGCAGGGCTGCATCCAGAGCTGGGCTCCAGCACAGGAAAGATGTGACTTAGTCCAGCAGGTCCCAGAGGAAAGCTGGAAAATTGATCAGGGGGCTGGAGCACCTCTTCTGTGGGGACAGGCTGAGAGAGTTCTCAGCCTGGAGAAGGGAAGGTTCTGGGGAATACTTATAGCACCTTCCAGCTGTTTGCATAACTAAGTTCAAAGTTGTTTGTACACTAGAAGGATTTAATTAAAATCCTGAGGTTTTTTCCTTCCTCTGATTAAATGTGCAAAACACAGTAAGTCCATTCACAGTAAATCTTGTAGCTAAGTTCTGCAACTTCCAGACATTGGTAAAACATATCCTATATGTAATACAGCTGTAGCTGTGTTCTCAGCCTTGGACACTGATTACCAAATGCTGCTAGTTGCCCTATTGCAGACCCCCAATTTTTTCTAGAGTAGTTATAACTTAAAGATTTCAGGCTATAAATGAGAAGAAACTTTGCATTTTTCAGGTCTGCTTTTCTGAGTTCTCTCTAGTTTTCCCCCCCCTTTTTCCCCCCACTGAGTTACTAACATTATCCTTCTCAAAAGATTTATTCCCTTGTATATATATCTGGACTTGTTGGTTTGACAGCTGTATTCTACATTACTTTTTTTATTCTTTCTTTGCATCCCCATCATGTTTTCTGTTTGTTCCTCAGGGTGCTGCATTTACAATTAGATGTGGTAGAATCCCTAACTAGAACAGGAGGGTTCCAGATTAATTTTAAAGGCTTATTACCATGCTGGAAGAAAAAACCACAATAATTTTACTGTTGTTAATTACAAGAGGTTTGAAAAGCTGAGGAGTAGCTTTCACTTTGGATTAGTGTCTTATTTGGAGCTCAAGGAATTACTCAGTATTATATATGAGTAGTAAACTTTTGTACTGGAAGAAAGAAATTTCAGGTGGGCTCATGTGCGTATCTCCTTCAAAAACAGTTCCAATGCAGTACCTTATTGGTGCCCTGGACTTCAGATGTTAGAAAAATTCTTTCACAAGAAAACTGAGAATTAGAAGTGCAAAGAATCCAGTGCAAGGTGCAAAATGCTACTCTGGACACACAGTTCATCTCTCTGGAGATGGTCCATTGAACAGCAGAGCCAGCTGTGGCTCATGGTGAATACCTCCTGTGGTTCAGCAAGCTCCTGATGCTCACATGTACAGTTCTTTTTCTAGAAGACACGTTCTAGAAAATAAATTCTATAGGAAAAGCTAACTGGCTCAGGTAAAAATCATATTTGTCTAGAAGTACACTTTCTTTGTATATTCTTCCTTGTCTTTTTTGGAGAAGCCAAGTGTGATGCCTTTGTGTATAAATCTATTTAGTTTATAAATGCCATTTTGGCACCTTTGGCATGGACTCATAACACCCAAAGATACAGTGCAGGATAAAGCTGGGAAAACTCATCAGGAATAGTCTTCTCCTCACTAAAGCAGCTTTTATACTGCAGAATACAGTTTTCCTAATGACACTCTCTCAGTGCAGTTTTGTGTGATATTGTGTTGGATTTATGGGTGTTGGTTTCCCACAGAGCTATTTGAGTAGTCTGTGCTTCAGTGAAACAACTTTTGTATGTGCTGTAACAAATCCAAAAGTGGAATGGAGCAGAACATTACTCGAGAGTTTTGATGTGAAAAAAAAATAATGTAGTGAGCTTTCTTCTTCTACATGGTGGAGTGAAAATTGGCACACTTTCAACCTGGATGCAAGATTTCTGGTTTCTGAAGTCACCCCTATGGAGGTGATAGGTTTGTAATGCTGTCTCATTTAACAGTGACACTGCCTTAGTGACAGCAATAAAGTGAACTAATATCTTCAACTTCATTCTTGCCCTTCAACTTTTTTATTTCTATTGATATTAATGTCCTAAAAGCACAGGAGTTTGACTAAGCAAACAAAAAAATATCACTGCAAAGAACTAAGCAGATTTAAAGCTCTTGTAATGTGATTTAGCTGCTGGAAATAAGAATAATATCACAGGGCCAGAACACATAGACCACCAATGTAAGGAACTTCTGGTCCAGTGATTAAGACACTAATCTTTCTTGGAAGCAATTCCTCTTGGCTACTCAATATAAACATACCGGATAATATGGTTTCATGTCTGTTATTTGCCTTCTGAACTGGTTATGTATTCAGTTAATAGAGTTTCTGTCTAGTACCATGTCTATCACGCCTGAAGTCTCAAATGGATAACCAGTTTAGCACCTTGCAGGATTTAGTTGCTGTCACTAACTAGGAGCCAAGTTTCAACTTACTGCCAGGGCAGACCTCAAATGTGTAAATTACCTTGGGCTTTTCCAAGCCCTCACTCATCCTTCCAGCACCAGAACTGTGTTTCATGGGCGAGAGGGGAGAGCTCCCATGCAGGAGGAGGATAATCTGCAGGAGTGCTCTGCACTGGGCTGTGCATTGCTGTGAGGTTTTGTTGCACAGCTCATTGAATACAGGGACCTGCCCCACCCAGAACACTGCTGCCCTTGATGCTCAGGAGGTTCAGCACTGGCATAGAAATCACAGAGGTTTTATTAAATGCAAACATCAGTAATACATAACACTCCACGTTTTCTTCTAGTTTTCAGCTTAAATTACTGTTTATTCAAAAGCCTAGTACTGTTCAAAAGATTTGAGGTAGACCCCCGGGGGTGTAAATACTTCAAAGCATGCTGTTTGCTTGTTGGTGGGTTACAATCACAGATAACACCCTCTAATCATTTTGATCTGCCATGTGAACGAATATGAGAATTTTCTCCTTAGCCCTTGTCCTTATCTGTGATAATTACATTGTGGTGGTGACATTTAAAGTATGATAGTTGAAGGCAAAAGCTGTAATGTTTCTCAAATGTCTCTGTAGATGGATGGAGGTCTGCTTGGACGAGGAGCTGCCCCCAACTACGGAACTGGAAGAAGGCTTAAGAAATGGTGTTTACCTTGCCAAGCTTGCAAAATTCTTTGCACCTAATGTGGTGTCAGACAAAAAGATCTATGATGTGGAGCAGGCACGCTATAAGGTAATAACTTTCTCAGTTCTCTCATCAGGATGACAAAACCCAGTAATGTTTGTCTTCCAGCTCTTAAAAATTCCCAAGCATGGCTGGTCACCTTTCTGTATCTTTCTTTTAAGGCTGTAGGGACTAGAGGGAAGATGCACAGCTGTAAGAAGCCTGTATGCTAAGTTAGTAATATTCTACCCTTAGAAAAAATGTTTTGGTCTTGTTTCAAGTTTTTAAAGCTGCACAAATTACACTTCTGGCTCCAAGGAGAATGTGAGCTTTGCAACTTATAAAGTTCTTTCTCATTAGGAATAGAAGTCAAAAGCAATTTGATAACTATTTCACACTTTCTTCATTTTGTATGGAAGCATATTTGAAATTCACTTCATTAGATCTCTTGTGTTTATTTTATCAGCTTTAACAACAAGAAGTAAAAAAACCCAAGCTACCAATAAGTGAGCTTAGCCTGTTCCCTGTGCAGGTTTTCGCTAGCTCCAAAAATCTCCATCATACAGAAATATATACACTTATACACACAATAGTCCCACTATGAAATGCATTATCTCAACATGTAGAGGGGGCAGAAAAATTTTATGGCTAGGAATTCCAGTTACATTTAAACATTTCTCTTGAAAATCTCCAAAACTTAAGAAATTCCTTTTTCTCTTTACCCTAAAACATAACATTGAAAACGAAATAAAAAAATACTTTCCCAGTTTATTCTTATGCTGCTTGCATTGGCTTTAGGGAAGGTGAGGTCAGGCATTCAGGTAGAACTGAAAAGTCCTAAGACTTCCTTATATGTTCTTCACCGTAGTGCTGAGCAGTGTTATTACTTCTGTGTTTTGGTTCCTTGTCTTTGACATCCAGCCTCTACTCCTAAAGAATACTGAAGGACTGTACAGATTTCTACTTCAATTACAGTCCACCCTGATGGGTACAAATCTGGCTTATGTAACATGAAAGAATGAGCTGAACTCAGTGTGGAGCTGTTGATGTGTTAGGATGCTTCATTAGCAAAATTGAAGCTGTTACACTTTGGTCTCTGGGTTCAAATAAGGGAAAATTCTGTGAACTCAACTTCAGGATATAAAACTGGGAAACAACAGGAGGATCAATAAGTAGAGAATTTGCTTAAGGGTGACTTTCATAATCTTCTGTGTTTCCAATAGAGATCTGGCCTTCATTTTCGGCACACTGACAACACTGTGCAGTGGTTAAGAGCAATGGAGTCCATTGGTCTGCCTAAGGTAAGCCTTTAAATTTCAGCAAAGAAGTGGCTCAAATTATTGGCTCACTGAGATCTCCTTACATCTGCTTGAGGATAAACAGTTCCTTGCAGTAAGTCTACAGGGAAGGGAGAACTCAAAAACCGAATCTGAGGAGAAGGTAATGTGAAAGGCAGTGGGGGTGTCAGTCCTGTGTTGCTGGTGTGTGTGGGCTGAGGCAGGGACCCTAGCAGTGTTTGAGCTATCTCAAACCCTTGATATCTTACTGCTAATGCAGTCTTTGGGGGGGGGGCTGAAAGGAGTATGGTTTAAAACAGAACACTTAAATATTTGCTTCCTTTAGGTTGCCTCTTCACATCACGCCTCTTGTTGCCTCTTCCTCTTACTGTACACCCCAGTTTCTCTGCCTCTACCCTGTTTCCAGACTGTTCTTGCACCCTTCAGTGCATCTACGTGACTGTGCTGCTGCTCCTCTTCCACCAGCTGCTTTCTTGGGTCACCTCTTACATTTACCTTCCTCCTTGTGGGTCTTCGCCTGTCACCTCCCCCCTCTGCTGCTGTTTCTGGGCACCAGTGAGTCTATTTTGGATGGGAATCCTTCAAGAAAGGGCTGTGTGCAAACATGCTGCTTGTTTGTGCATTCTGGCAGCCACACAAAAGGCTGAGGTGAGCAGTTCCCCAGGCCAAGGCACCTGCCCTGCCTGAGGCACTGTGGCCACACTCTGTGGGGACACTGCATGAAGGGTTAAATGGACACTGTAGGCAAACTCACTGCAGGTGCCTGTAACCAGAAATAGGGCACTTATGACTGCCATCAGAAATGCCAGAGAAATGGGAAGGGTTCCTGCCCTTTTTTTTTTTTTTTTTTTTCCCCCAAGTTGAGTCCTTCATCCCTCTGGTTAGCTGGCTGATTTCCACCCTGCCATCCCTCCTCTGGAAGATTGCGTTTCTGTCCCAGAGGATGGTCATGGCCAAAAGCTTCCCTAATTCTCCCTCACAAAGCTGTTTTGAGCAAATGATGAAGAGGGCACTGTGCTCCTGCCTTAGCCTGGTCCTATTAACCATGGGACAGTGCAGCCCCGAGTGACCAGCCTGGGCTGGGAGCATGCTGCCAACTCTCACGGTTAACTAAGCCTTTTTATTATATTTTTGTGGAGAAACAGTGTTTAGTGACTGGGACCAAGGCCAGGAACAAATTAGTGGTAGAACCAGAACTGGAACTTATGATGTGACTTCTTGGCTAAATTGCTTAATATTCCTCTCTCTAAATATCTTCCTTTGTAAATGGTGTATTCACAGAGTTAGGGGTGCTGGCAATTAGAATTATGCATTTTTAAACCATACTTGATAGGTTTGGTTTGTAATGAGGCTTTGCAAATTGTAACTGCATTCTGGGTTTTGGGTGTCTGTAGAGGACAAGCATTACTGGCTGAGCTTATGCCAAAGGACATTTTCTAAAATCTTGTTGAAATGCTGCCTGCTTATCTTCCTTTTCCCCCCTCTTAAGTAGCTTTTATGCTTTATTAAGCTCTTCTTTATGAAAACTACTGATAAAGTTAAAATAACATCAGAAGAGACATGACTCATAGCTATATGAAAGTAACAGCTTAAATTCTGTAAATTTAAGGTAGGGGTCTGCAGAGTAAACGTTTCTGTTCAGTAATAAGTCTTCTCATTTAATTGTGTGGTCTTTGCTTTTTCAGATCTTTTATCCAGAGACTACGGATGTCTATGATAGAAAAAACATCCCTAGGATGATATACTGCATTCACGCTCTAAGGTAACTGCTGACAGGAGTAAAAGTTAAAGTAACTGCTAAAGTTAGGAGTGTAAGTCTTGAATTGGCTTTAGGACAACCAGTATATCAAAATCTGTCAGAATTTACAAGTTTGTTAGTTTTAAGTTGGAGACAAAAGTTGAGTTTTTTCAGGTCTATTGGCCAAATAATTTTCAAAACAGATATTAAGGACTACTGAATTTAGCACATACATCCCTCTGTCTATAGTATACTTCCCTACAAAATGAACATACAATTTCAAAATACATGCTTCAACAGAAATCAAACAAATTAACAGAAACTTACAAAAACATTAGTACAACCATGGGGCAGACATGCTGATCAGAGTGAAAATAATGATGAACTGACATCTTTCTGTCCGAATACTGAGGCAATTAATTATTGTATTCTGTGGTAGTTCATGTAAAAATGATACATTCTCAAAGATTTCAAAGTTCTGAGCAACTTGGCTTTACATTAAAATCAGAGAGGCTTTCACTACACCGTTGAAAATAGTGATTAAGATTTTTCATGTTCTGCCTTAAGGATTTTCTTGATGTTTAGCACAAAAACATCTGCCCTGTGCTGTCCCTGGTGTGAGGGACAGTGTTGTTGGCAGACAGCTCCACCCTCCTGTGGCTCTTCTAATTAATTTCCCTTTCAATATTTTTTGACACTAATCTTTCAGAGAACATAATTAACTTGCACCCCAAACTTTCTTCTCTGTTTCTAGTGGTGTTCAAAGGCACATCAGCTGCTCCAGGGCTATCAGACAGAAACTATTCAATATGTGTTTTATTGAAACGTTTTTTAGGCCTAATCCTTGAAATTATGTGCCCACTCTTGCATTCTGGGATGTGCACTCACTCCCATTAAACAGGACTGACCACTGAAATTCACTGAAGTATTTGCTTTAAAGTGCCAGGTGTTCATCATTGACATCCCAGTATATTTTTGCCATCTTTGACAAGAGTTGCCCCTTGAAATTATTGTATTTGGTGTTAAATTAACTGGGAGGTGACACCAGGACTGTGTGAGGGTGGTTTTTGCCTGTAACCTGGCAGTGCAGTCTGTTCTGATAGCGAGTCTTGTGTAAGCTTGAAGTGATTTCCTAAAGAGAAACCTCAGGCAGACTCTGTGTGCCCCCCAGCCCCCCAGCTTTGTCATGGGCCAGCTCAAAATTTTGCAGGAGGTGCAAGAACACATTTAATTTTTCTAGTATTTGCTCCCTCATGTGTGTAGGACATTATTAACTGTGGATTTGAATGCTATATAAGCAACAACCCCATCAAATATCTTCTTAATATCTGCCTTATCATTGCAATGGCAATAACTCTTATCCTGAGCTGAGGTTTATAATGGATTGACCTATGATAGAAATTTTCCTTTCTCCATATTGGCATACCCCAGGATTTATGCAGTACCAGAATTAGTCTGCGCTGTCTCAGCTTTCACTCCTAAGTTCGTCCTGTTTAAATTACTTTTTTTTTTTTATGCAAATCAACACAAAGCTTTAACTCTGTACCTCTGTACTTAGTATGTTTTGGGGTGGTTTTTTAGTGCTATTATTTTAGAAATGGACCTTGTATCAAATGTGTCATGCCACACTGAAGAGGAATAGGCCTGGAATGTTTTTATTTATGATGCTTTCCCACGAGACTGTAGGCCCCTGTGCCTGCATCCTGTACAGGATGTAAGAATAGAAGAAACAATGATTGAGCTTTATTTATTTCCATACCTTTTCCTAAAATGCATGCCAGAAGTCCTTCACAGAAGTCTTTCAAATCAAGCTTCAATCTCAGTGCTGAATGGCATGCAAGTTACATTGAAAGCTGTTTGGGAAAGAACAGAATTTAGCACAGGGTGCTTTGCTTGGCCAGCAGTGCTCCCAGGTGGATTGGCACCATAGGAATGCTGAGCTGTATCTGAAATGTACTTTTGACATCTCAAATAATAATATTTTGCAGGGAAAGTCCTTGGCTGTTTAATGCTTTGCTGATCTTTTGCTGATAGAAAGTCTGAAGATAGATGGGTACTCTAAACATGATGGTTTAAATATAGTTTTAGGATATATCCTGATTCAAGTCTGAAATTAAGACCAATGCACTGAAAGCATGTGGGATGACTTGGGCTGTCAAATATAACACTGCCCTGGCCAGGAAGGAGCGACTTGGCAAACAATTTCTTATTATATTCCTGCTGAAAGCAATTACCTCTTGCTTTTCTCTCATTGAAACATCAATACTTAAAGTATTGACTGGCACAAACACCAGGAAGAAATTAGTGGTGAAACCAGAACTGGAACTTCTGGTTCTGACCTGAAAAATACACAGGCATGGAATCCATTACTTGCACTCTTTTTTTTTTTTTTTGTGTGTGTGTGTGTGTGAGAAAGATTTGGGTTTGTTCCTGCACTAAATGAGGTTAAGAACAGCTTCATTTAAATTAAGATGCTAACAGTGCTTCTGCTTCAAAACTAGCAGTGCTTGGATATGTTTTTCCCTGTGTCTTAGGTTGAAAGACAGGTGTCTTCCAGGAAAGCCAGAACCTTTCTTGGAATGGAGAATGTAAACATCCTCTCTCCAAATTACTGTAATTTTGAAATTAAGAGGCTCTTAGGCAAAGGCACGGGGATAGGAATAGCAGTTCTTTAATAGTGTGTAATAGCAAGGCAAACAATACAACAACTACAGCATTAACAACAAAACCAAACCAGGAGCCTCGTGACAGCCTTCTCGGCTGAGATGGGAAGGGATGGAGGAGAGGCTTTGCTTCACAAAACCCGGGCAGCCTGATCCCAGTGCTCCTGCAGGACTCTGAGGAGCACCAAGCTGGAAGGGCAGGCATGAGCAGGAATCCCAGGATGGAGGATGAGATGTATCAGAAGCTCCATGGTGGTAGCTGGAACGGCAGGGATGAGCAGGAATCCCGGGCTGGAGGATGAGATGTATCAGAAGCTCCGTGGTGGTAGCTGAAGCTCCAGGGGATGTCCGGGCAGGACAGGGGGTGCGGGGCTGCAGCGCAGCAAGGACCCAGAGCAGCGCCCAAGGAGCGGCGGGGAGGGACAGCGGCTCCCGCAGGGCAGGAAAAGGCGAGCTCAGAATTCCTGGTCACACGAGTCCCGGGGGCCCACAGGGTGGTTGATCCCTAGCGCTGGGCTCCAGCGGTGACCGTGAACTCTCCCCGCAGTCAGCAGCAGCTTGACCGTGCTCCCTCCGATGCCGGGAGCGAGAGCCCGCGGCTGCCCCCAGCCCCGTCCTTCACCTGCCCCCAAAACTCGCCGAATCCTCCCCCTCCGACAGAAAACTCCCAGAGACAAAAGGAGAGTAGCCAAGTGCTACCTTCCTCTCCTCTGTCTGCTTCTTTTGGTTTTTGCTTAAGTACAAATAAGTACCCCGTAGTTAATTTCCTAGC
>WEIU01023894.1:279-10744 GCA_013389925.1 Aegithalos caudatus
CTACTTCTGTGTAACTCTCCACGTAGGTCTCTCCAAAGAACAACTCAAATTTTTCTCACCGTAGTATCTCTGGACAACCTCCTAACTTACAACAACTTGTTCCAGAGTAGCTCTCCCCATTATGGTCAAAAGAACATGGCTTTTTAATAGCAATTAGTACCACCTAAACTATATGCAAGACAGTTCCTCCTACATATTAAAAGTACTACAACAAAATATTAAACTTCAGCATATTTTATAGTGCATCATGTGCACTTAGAAGGTAGCAAGGAATCTTCTGTCAGTGTTGTTTCCATCACTATAACAATGTTTTACTAAACATTCCAGCAAGTCTACTACATCCTAGTGGCTTTCAATAGGTTACTGTCTTCTTGTGGAGTATTCATAAGCAAAATAACTATATCAAAGAATAACTTTACCAAGTGTTAAGTGTCAAGACCGGTTACTTCAGTCGGTTCAAATAAGAGGTTTTTTTATTACTCCAAATATTAATGTATTAATTATGTATATATATAAACCAGGATGACATGATCAATTTCGTTAATGTGTGCCTTTTAATCTTTAATAGTCAATGCTTATATTGTGAACCAATGCTGTTAAAATTATTCTGTAACTTAGCCTCTGACAACAAATAAATAAAATAATATAATCTTATTGTCTGCAACTGAAATAGCTGTAGGTACCAACACCTCTGATAAAGACTGTCTTGGGCAAGAATGTATTTGAAGTTCCAAATTCATCCTTGTAGTTTTAAAATGAAAAAAATATTTAATCATAGGATTAATGCATGACTCAAAACTTTGTGCTACTAATCCTACTAATAATAAAATCACAGCTCTAATTACCTCTCATGGAGGGAGACTATTATTCCAGGATCCAAAGTAAGCCTCTCAGAAATCCCAAAGGGATGCTTTTACATAAGAATCAATGGTAGGGTGTGGGTGTGAAAGCAGCTTGTACTACTTTGTCTGTATCTACTACTGTTTATTTGAAAGAACACAAAAGTCTGTGATACAACAAAAACTGGCAATTCAATTAATAAACATCAAATTCAACTCCTTGCATACATGGTATGTCAGCTTTATAGACAAAGTATTGAAAGTTTCAGACTAGAGATGAAAAGGGTACTTTATGAGACTGAGATGTTTTACTCTAAGGAAACTGCACTAGACTCCTGGAGGAGAAGGGAACCAAAAGACTTCAAAAATGGTTATATCTGATGATTCTGGAGCATGCTTACAATCCAAAGAAAAACAGCCCTGCAAGCCAAAACCAACACTTCATGTATGCCAGAAAAGGACCAGCAAAAAGGCTGTGGTCAACATGACCCCTGTTTTTCAGAAACATAATCTATAAAAGTCTACTGCATTTTAAGTTTTACAGAATAACAAAGTATTGTAATTGTTCATTTAGATTTCTTTATTCTCCCCTATAATGTGAAATTAAAGCAGTCATCTAGAAGATATGGACAACTGACAATTTTCACGCCCAGCAACTCAGGTTTATGCACCTTTATCCATATCCAACCAGAAGGAAATCTACTTCACATAAGCCTTGGAAAGAATTAAGTATTCTGCCAAGATCTGACAGTTTTCTTTTACATTTCTTTAGCGAAACCAGTATTTTATGGCTTTTAAAGCAAAAGACTGAGATGAAAATTTATAGTAAGGTACTCTACTGCGTTTAAAGAGACATGCCAGAGAATTAAAGTGCCTTGGTGATATTTATGTGCAGTTACTGCACATTAATGTGATTACTTTCAATCTACAGATGAGAGCTAGTAGAGTTGAGAATAACATCAATTCAGAGCCTGAAGATTTAATATTATCTTTCCTTCAAATTTACAAACAAATAAAAGCAAAACCCTATTCTTAACATGTTGAACTCTCTATAAATAACAGTTTCTCAGTATAACTAGTTAGTGGTATATATTCAGTAGACCACTACTATCATGATTTTGCTAAGTTTGCATAACACGAAAGTTAAACAGTAACACTGGAATAATGGGTGAGAAGAAAGATGTAATAAAAGTGTTCATAAAGAACAAGAGTAATAAGATATCAAGCAAAAAGTTTACTCTGGGCCAAACATTAAAGGATTATATACTGCGGAGTATGGAAGTTGTACATCCAAACAAGGTTACTCTTGTTTCCTGACAAAAACCATTGACTTTTACATCTTAGAAAGCATGAAAATCGAATGTTGCACTGATTAGTTATCACAAAAATTTTAAAAGACTGCTTCTCTCTAATTATATTTTAGCCAAAGGAATTTTTCTAAGGTACTTCTGTTAACAGAGAGAAGGTGGCCGATTTTACTTTTGGGATTTTTTGATTATTAATGTATTTTAAGTAGTAAAATGACAATTGACAAAGCAGATTCCAATGTAAACCAATTTTTATGAACCCAAGCTGCTCATTTATAAGAAGCATTATCACAGACTGCATCCCAAACAATGGGCTTTTTTTTCAAGAACTGTTTTTTAGCATTTTATTACTGGTCATTCCACTTATTGTTTCTTGAATTGCACCTCCTTTATTTGTGAGTGCATTCATATACAAAGCTAAATATTGTCATACATATTTTCAGGGAATTAAGATAACCTAGACACTTGAGATGAAAACAAAATTAAATTTACGTGTTATGTGAATTTTGATAACTATAAATTGCATTGAGGCAGTTTTCCTGTATGATGCATTACTGATCTTACACAGTAAAACCACTTTTTTAAAAAACAACTAAAATTATCCCCTAGGCCACCCTACTCAATATTGTGTCTTTCCTTCTTTGTTACCCTCCGCTGGAACCTGAACTAGAGACACTGAAGAACAATTAAAGCTGCGCCAATACACAAAAATAATTTCCGAAATGTCAACTAAAATATTTGCCCGAACACTTGCTACTGGATCAGGCAGGCTGCTACTGACCTTAAGATGCTTAAAAGCAAAGGAAAAATGGTTGCTGAATCTCTGCTAAAGGACAGCAATGACTGAGAGATTATCAGCCTCCGCTAACTCAGTTTCTCCAAAATGAAGATGCATAGCTTGTAATTTTCAGCTTAAGATTTTGCAACCAATTTCAACAAGACAGATGCTTAAAGAACAAAGACATTTCAGGGAGTCATCAAAAATTATGTTTAACACTCATCCTAACACATTGATGGAGTAAGATCTTAAATACTACCATTCTTCTTGTTTCAGAACAGAGAGGTGATCACTTTGCATTGTGATCTGTTAATTAATATCTGTTACACATCTTTTGCAAATTAATGATCTTTAGGTATATTTTTAAACCACTTCTCTGTGCAAAAAAGTCTCATTATAAGGTTGTTTTTGGACAAGACTCAAAGTTACACCTTGTTGAAGACAGCCTAGTTTTTAGGTTAGCTTTTCATAATTTGATTAGGGTAATACCGAGAGGTGGTCTAGCCAACTTTTCCTTCAACTTCCATGACCACATGAGAAAGAAGATGAAAGCAGCAATAGCAAAAGGTGGCAGGTAACTAAAAGAAAGTACTGTTAAAGCAAATTTCAGTTCTTGAAACATAAGCATCTTCTGTAATCCAATTACTCGACTGTCGTTTGTCGTTTTTCAATTAAACTGAGACAGATAATTTAAGGCAAAAATACATGTAATCAAATGTAACTTTCACTGTAAAACAACCTAAGTAGGAAGCAGACTAAAAGGTCACAAAAATATTCAATACATTACACAGATTATGCTAAAAGCTGTGAAAAGAAGCCAAAATACCACATCCTGCCAAGCAGAAGGAAGGAAAGGAATAAATAAGAAATCAGAAATTAAGCACTGACCCAGGAACAGTCACAGAATTATTGTGACAGACAGAAGCATTTCCAGAGCACCCAGTTAACACCCACACCCTCTCAAAAATAAAAAAGCCTTTAATGAATTTTCAAAATACAGCACATATCTCAAGTTCACTGTCAACTGCTGATAATTACTTGTACGGTATAAAATTTTAGATTATAGGATCAGTACAAATTTCTTGAGGAATTTTCAAAGCCTTAGAATGAATTTGTGCAAAACACACAGCTAAGTCTACCATACTGTAGGTCCCGTCAACAAGAACTAAAACTTGGTCAATGAGATATGCTACTTCAAACCCTTTAATACAATGTCAACTGTAAGGACACTGAATTTTTGTTTGACATGTCTTTCAGTTTTTGGGGTGGGTTTTTTTTACATTTTTGGTAATGTGCAATATTTACACAAAGCAAAACAAAACCAGTCACTTTTTTTTCCTTCCTTTTGTATGCTATATAGCATGAATGATTATACAAACCATCACCTTCAGTTACATCAAAAACACACATTACATGTTCATAATTTTTAGTCATTCTCATTTTAAAGTTAGGGAAAACATATAAGCAAGCTTGCTGATTTCCTCACAAAGGGGTATTTTTGATGAACCTTTACTTGGCTGATACATGGAGCTCCCAAGATGAGACACTGAAATTTGTTTGTTGAAAACTATTTTTGTTGAAGTACATTGTGCTGCAAAAGAACCTGTATGTTATTCCTTATTTAAATTGATAGACCAAATAAACCAAACAATGTTTGAGCTCAGAGCCCCCTGTCCTTTACAATGCACATTGATATGGTCTTCCCCAACAAAAACATTTGTGCTACCACAAACAGATGGACCTACAGTAACAGCCTTGCTGAATGCTAACGGGTGCCTTAAGCAGAGGAAGAAATATTAAGATACCATGCAGGTTTACTGAACTCACCTGACAGAGGTGTAAAACCATTTTCTAGGAGCAGAGATGCATGCACAAAAGTAAGAACATGATTGCAAGTAACAGATTTTCATGAAATTAGACACAACATCTTCAAAATGAACAACAAAATATCGTGATAAAAATAAAACATAAAATTTCAGGGTTCCTCACCTCTCTCTTTGCAAGCAGCACATTAGGAACAATATGAGGCAGGCAGCGTCCCAACATTAACATGACACTTTTCTCACTGTCTGCAATCCGAGACACCTAGAAAACCAATTTGCTTGTTTGCTTTTTTTCTAAGTACAGGAACAGAAAAATACCATTTGAGAGGAAAAATAAATATTTGCAGCAGGCTGATCACTTACCAGAAAAGTGTTTAATTTACTCCCACACATTAAGCTGTAAGTTTTTGATGTGTCAGTAATTTCAAAAGAATAAATCCACTTGCAGTCTCAAAAGTTCCCAGTAATTACACCTCTATCACTAGGTTTCATATCTAGTATAAAATCTGAAAGCATATCTTTATTTCTTAACTTTCATGCACATAGATTCATCTCTCCATCTACGTCTTATTCCAAAGCAATTATTGCTCATTTAACTATTGCTGCCATGCAAAATGAAGGATCTTTTAGTTTATGTCAACTGGAAATATACCTCTGATCCCAAACGGCTGTCTGCTGACATCCGACAGAAAGATAGTAGTGCTTGATGGAAAGCTGGTGACAATTTCCTGAAATACCATTGAAGAAAGCTTAAATTAGAAAGGTGATAAAACAAGTCCTTTCACTCTGGTTTAATCAGCTAGATAAAATGACAACCAGAAAACATGTTTAAGTGATTCATACTACAGAAATTTTAAAATTATCTTTTAGGGTGCTTAGTTTGTAGAAAGGAAAAAATTTGAGTGTCCTAATTAAGAAGTTACTTTTAGTTCCAAAAAATGTAACATCTTTCAAACTGCTGCACTGACAAAAATAGGCCTAAAGCATGAAGAAAAGGAAGCTTAGGCAGTACAAGAGGAAGCATACAATTAAGCAAACGGGGTGGGGCAGGCACAGAAATCACACGAAACAGTATTTTTGCTTAATGCTCTAATTCTGCAAATTGCATAAAAGCATTTCAGTAGTCAGTCAACTTATGAGCTTCAGGCTTAAATACAGTTTGCTCAACTGCCACTTTGGGATCTAACTTTGGATTCAAATGCTGCCAGAACCTCAAAATCAATCCTAAACTGCTGTCTAGGCCCTCATACAGGGTGCATCTGCACAAGCACTGCCTCACAGCCACATCCAGCACCAGCCCATGCAGCCAAAGCTACTCAAAGCCCTAAGCATCCATATCAAACCCTGATAAAAGCTTCAAAACAGCTGTGTCTGAAAGGGTAATTTGGCAGAAATGTTCTCAGAAAACAATTACTGACCACTACATTAAACAGGCAAGCAGCAGCACCCTATTTTTTCCAACAACCTCCTCTGCCTTTTCTGAGGCCTGTACTTAGATGCCAATCTAACGCTGTTTCATCCACTACATTTAAAGAAGAAAGACAGCATTTGTCTTCCAAAACATGCACAGAAAGCATCCCACCCATTACCATCATCTGCTGTTTGAGTCCTCTAATGACATTGAGAGGAGGCAACTCCTACTTCTTATGTGGAAGCTGGTAATACCCTCAAAAATGCACGAGTGCACAAAACCCAAAACAATTAATTATGTGCATGCACATACATTTTATCTAATAGACTGAAACATAATACTTTTTACCATAAATGCACTATCATTCACCCTTTTCTAACTGAAAAAGCCCATTAAGTATCAAAGCTCCTGCTTATAATTACTTAAACTAATCCAAGAAGATATCAATAAATATACCAGTTTTCCTTTTCTCACTATTTAGAAAATTGTGATAAATAAGAATTTTAATTTATTACTTAAAATCAATGTTTTGTCTTAACAGTATGGATTTTTAAAGTACATTTTAAATTTTAATGAGGGAAGCTTGTTTTAATTCTATTTAGCTTGGTTTTACGCAAGGTTCCCTTTAAAAAAGTTACTAAACTACTTAAATGGTAGCTAGTTACTGCAAAGGACCTCTGTTTCACAATATGTTAGTCCTTATGCTGTAGAATATTCTTGACTGACAGATTTACAGGCTCTACTCAAGACTGTAGAGTTTTTTACACTGAGAGAACATGAGCAAGCTTAACATGAATACAGAGGCAAGGCCTTGGTCAACCCTTTGCCCAAGGTGTCCTTCAACCTGCCATTCATTCTACAGAAAAACAGATCCTTTCCCTCTTGGAATCCTAATTAAAATCCTACATAATGGGAAAGATTCCATTCCCACTTTGCAGAGAGAGAAAAGTAAGTATGACAACATGTCACTGAATTTCCCTGTGGGTTAAACAACAACAAGCTCTGGGCAGCGTGGATCTTCTTACAATTCCTGGCTATACTTGGAGTCCAGAAAGCTTCTCCTTAAAGAAATTTTACAAAATCCTTGATGGCTACGTTGGACAAAACCAAGGCCTCTTGCACACAAGTCAGTAGCAAGTCTCTTTAAGGGCCAACAGATGCTAGGAGCGAAGATGTCCAAACAGAAGAAAGTACAACAAATAAAAAGCTCAAGCACTACGATTCCATTTAATATAACTCTAGGACAAAAGAGGCAATTCACTCAAAAAGCCAGGACATCTATGTACAGAAAACACCTTGTATTTGGTGCAAATTACCACAAATCTTAAGTTAGTTGAATAAACACATGTGGTAGAGTCTTTTTAAACCACTGCTAGTGCTTTCCACTGCAATCTGTTAACTGAGGCATTTTTCCAATGATGGCCATGTCCTCATTTGCCAGCATGCATGCACAGCTGCTCTGAGTGCAGTCACACAAAGCACGCTCACTTCCTCTTCTCTCTTTCCATCTGGGCAAGATTTATGCCAAGAAAACACTCCATAGATAGAGCAGTAACAAACTTGCCTTTTAAGATAGAGTCTTAGTTTTTAACCCTTCTTAGTACATTCTGCATAAGTTATAGTAATTGTCTTCTACAAATAACCCTGGATTGAAATCAATAAATATCCAGCATTTCCATTGTGTTGCTTCTCCGGCAGATCTCTCAACATTTAACAAATAATCTATTTTCTTAGTGAAAAAATTACTGCATTATTACAAACCTAGGGCATAATCCAGGAAGAAAGTTTAGTACTAGACACTGGCCTATAAAACACTGTATCAAATATGCTTTCCTTTGACCCTTTGCTGACATATTAAGCCCAAAGCAGAGTACAAAAATAGCTACATATTATACATGCATTACTTATTTCTGCAGTGAACTGCAGTTGAGGGGACTCGTGAATTTAACTCAATGGGGATTCACGGCTTCACAGAACTACTTTTCAAAAAAATCTATGTGCAGTTATAGTTAAAACAGCTGTGAGCAGCAGAAAAATTCTGCTCTTCTAGACTGTACCATGATAAATTCCACTGAAAATACACAGTTCATTCCTCACAGTGATTTAATCCTATTTTGATATTGACTCTATCCCCAAATCGTCAATATAAATGTCACACACTTAACACCACCCAGCACTCACCACTCATCTGAGCAAAAAGAAACTTGCAACACACCAAATGAAAGTAGGTAGACAAGTATAAAGCAAGCAATGCACAAAAGCTCTAAGTTTTGATTACTACATAGTCTAGATTTTCAGCTAGGATATGAAAGAAACTTAAAAAGAAAAAAAAAATCTGGAAACCTTAAACAGAACCACTGACCATTTTGCAGAAAAATCTAATTTGTTCTACTTTCCTGTTAAGCACTAGCATAGTCAACCAAGAGATAAGAAATTTGTCATGAGACTCCAAAGTCTTATGTTCAGTATATATTATCTTTCCTCCTGCTCAATTGTAAAAGTCAAGATATCACTGAAAAAGCAGCCCTGACCCTAGAAGTTAACGCAAGAAGTACAGAAAATCCAGAAAAAGGAGCATAAGCAGCATTGTTAGAGTGTGTAAGAAAAGATAATTACTAGCAGGGTTAGCAATTCCTTCTTTTTGGGTGCTCCTTAACTACTCCCCCCCCTTCAAAGGCTTGCATTTATTTTTCCATCTGCACAAAAAAAAAAAAAAATCACATAGATTTCTACCTGGTATTTTCAGATGGAAAGATAATTCTAGAAACCAATTACAGTATCAACACCAGCAAGAGCTCGCCAAGGAAACTGTCAAAAGACAAAGCAGGATGTCTGCCTGCTTTCCTAGGAACAGGAACAGTAAGATCACAGGGTGAGCTACCTGCATACTTTTGTCCACAGTGGTAACAATTACAAGTTGCACATACCCTCATTATGTCTGTGGTCCGTGTTACTCCTGATGACTAGAGTGGTTTATCTATCACTTAATGAACAAGCCACTTCCCCTCTTTACTATAAAAACACTTGTCACAGGTTGAAAGGGCTTTCTCAAGAACACTTAAAAGCACAAATTCAGCCTCCAAGTAATAACACAACATGAATACCCTATTTTAGTTAAAAGAATCATAGCTACCCAGTAAAGCCTTGCCCCCATATCAAAAAAAGCGGTATGCCATTAGATACTGTTCTGATAATTACAAAATAGGTAAATGAAAAATAGTACTGCTCTCTAGAAGAGTTACACATCTACCCAGAAACAGTAAAAAATTTTCCCAACAACTCTTCAAGTAGAAGAGAATTATTAAATTAAAACTTAAAAAAGAAGAGAACTCTCTTGTCTTCCCATTCACTATTCTGATTTTACCTATCTTTTTGTTGGAACAGAGCTGGCTTTAGAAACAAGTAGAAAGTGAAAAGAACTTTTGAAACTTGATACTAAAACTGTAGGTTTGTCATATGTACTCCTTTCTAAAGAGATCAGGAACAATATGAAAATATCAGCACTGCATCCTAGAAGTACATTAAGTCTTTTATTTGCCTTGAAAACAGGAATGATAGATTAATTTTGGAGCATTTCACTGTTAGAAAAATATCTACTCACACTTTACAAGAATTTTTAATAATAGCATGCAGTTTACAACTTATCACTAACCTATTAGGTTTATCAAAGTGGACTGCAGCTTTAGATGATGGAGCACATGAGGACAGTTTCTCTGTCTCTTTAGAGGGCACAGAATTTAGCATATCATCTTTAGAAGTCCTTGAATCCACTTCAGCTGATAAAGCAAGGCTTGTTTCCTCAATGTTTCCATGTTTATTGTCATTCTCAGAGCTCTTGATATCCAAGTACCGTCCATTGCCCTCTGAGACTGTGAGAGGCACTTGTTTCAAAGAAGGATGGGGAGCTACACCATAAACTGTTGACATAGCAAAGTTTTCATTCTTTAGAAGATCTATTTCACTGAAAAAGCAAAATATGAAATATTTTTGTAGCCTTCATGCAATAGCTGTTCAAATCACACCACTGCAGCACAGAAATAAAGACAACATACTGAAGAGCTCAACATACTCCAGAGGCCCTCCTCAATTTATGTACGTTTAAAAATTGCTGTAACTTCTATCACACAAACTGATCAAATAAGCACTAGCTTCATTGAGCACTTCAGTAAATAATCAGTAGCAGGAAAAATGTTGCACTCTGAGTGAGTGAATCAATGAAACAAGAGTACCAAGAGTTTTATCTCCTGGCAGAAATCAGAGCACTGAGACACAAATTTTCACAAGACAGAACTCTATCTAGGATGCAA
>WEIU01023903.1:109-30999 GCA_013389925.1 Aegithalos caudatus
AAGATAACAGTGAGGGAAACAGCAATGAAGCCTCAGTTCCCTCAGCACTTGTGGATGCATCCCATCAGAGCCACAAGTCCAAACTTGTGGATGTCAAATTTGACTTAATGCTTCTCAGCCAAAGGAGAGTTTTCCTTTCTCCAGGTCTTCTCCCTGGTCTCCTGGGTCAGGGTTTACTTAAGGGATGGGCTTGGCAGAAAAGAATGATGCAAAGAGGCATTCAGTATCTCAGCCTTCTCTACAACCTTGATTGTGAGTTCCCCTGTTCCATTTGGTAACAGACTCACAATTTCCCTAGCATTTCCTTCATTACTGATATATTTGAAGAAGCTCTTCTTCCTTTCCTTAGCCAGATTTAATCCCAGCTATGCCTTGGCCTTCCTCACTGCAATTCTGCATATGCTGACTATATCCATGTATTCATCCTAGGGGTCCTGACCCTACTTTCACCCCGTGTCTGGGTTTTCCCTGTTCCTTGTTTCCTTTTTCCTTCCTTCCATGAAGGTCTCCTGTCCCCTTTTCTCACTTGCTAGCCCATGGGCACAGATACACCTTCCTTGGACCTGGAGGAAGGAATCTTCAAATACTGACCAGCTTGTTGAGCTCCCTTCCCTGCAGGGCCACTCCCATGGAATTCTTCCATGAAGCTCCCTGAAGAGGTTAAAATAAGTGCTCAGGAACTCTAGGGCTGCAGTCTGATGTTCTTCATCCTTGCAGGATACTGAACTCCACAATCCATGGTACCTTTATCCAAGGCTGCCTCCAGCTTTCCTAGTTAATTAGTATAAGGTCCAATAGAACACCTTTCCCTGTTGGATCCTTCACAGCCCCTACAAGAAAGTTAACATCAGGGGTTTACGCTGTTTTACACCACAATGACACAAGACTGAGTTTCAGAAGGCTAAAAATGGCACTTTATTTTGGGTTGCATTTCCCTTATATACTATTTTCCACAGACCAATTTGATTGGTGAAACCAAGGCAAACCTCTTCAATCACACTGGTCAAACCAGAGGGATATCAAGACAAAGTCCCTCCTGTGAGAAGGAATGAATAACACAGGTAGAGTTACAAAAACTTTCCTTCTGTTTACAGAACTTTCCTAGGAAGAGAATTTCACAAAACCAAAACACCTCAGGCATGGAACCAGGGCTACAAGGGGTGACCTGAAAGGAACCTCAGGGATTTCTATCTCAGCCTTGCTGTGTTGTTACTTCAATTGACATCAGGGTGGGCGAGGTTCCCCACAAGCACTTGTGACTGAGGCTACTTCCAGATGTCTGCCAGAGAGCTCATCCCCTCCCTCCTCCTCCTCATCAGAGGGCCTGTAGCAAACACTCACTGCAGTGTCACCTTTGTCAGTCTGCCCTTTAATCCTGATACATAAAATGTCACCTTGCTCATCCTCATCCCCAAGGCAGGGCTCCAGCTGCTTCCCTGCAGTTCTGTTCATCAGGCTCCAGGCTAAGCCTGTGGGCAGCTGAGGTCCTCATCCTTATCCACAGTAACTCCACTGGAGCATTCAATGTGGATTTTACCTTGGTAAAGGTGTCTGCACAGTTCCCTGTGTGTCTCACCAGTATGGATCATAAACACAGTTCCCTGTGTGTCTCACCAGTATGGATCATAAACACAGGCCCAACTGTCTTTGTGCTGCTTTCCTGTAAGAATAAGTGAATATTTTCATAGCAGGGGATTTGCTGTTAATATTTGTGCCTGGAAAAGAGAAAATGGATGATGTAAATGCCCAAACATGTCTAAGCACAGATTTCCCTATTCAGTTCAAGACTCAAGCACACAGATTTCTGAGCACTTTTTAACTTCTTCATGTCATCCAGAAGACCCATGTGTCACCTGGGAACCGGGCAGTGACCTTTTAGATCTTTGTGGATGTACACATCTCTCCCACTCTCAATACAAGTGAAATCCTAGACTGGATGCCCTTGTTCAAGCACATGCCTTAGAAAAACAATATAATGGGAACCATCTTGCATTAAATGTAGGTAATTCAAATATTTCTATGCCCTTCAGAAGACATGCTGTGTAGTGCAGCAGCAGGGAAGGATAATAGTTACATTGATTTTTTTCAGTGATTCAGTAAGGGCTGAGGTTCAGCATAGGGAACAGTTGCTTTCCCTTGTATTTATGATCTACTATACCAACAGAACAGAAGGTAGGCAGATTGCAAGCCTTATCCCATCGAGGTGAAGGTGAGGGCCATTTGAGAGTGTTATTTATTTGGATAAGATGAGTGCTTTGATGGATTCTCAGCCTGTTGGATTAGTACCTATTAAAATATTCTATGATTTTCTAAGTTAACAGAATAGAAATTCTCTCCAAGAATTTTCATCACAGACAAGATAATGTGAGGAACAGTGTCAATTACCTGTCCTCTAAATCAGAGAATCATAGAATCAGAGAATGATAGAATGAAAGAGACCTTAAAGTTAATTTAATTTCAATCCCACTGCCATGGACAAGGACATCTTCCACTAGACCAGGTTGCTCAGAGTTCCATCAAACCTGGCCTTGAACACCTGAAGGAATGGAGCACCCACAATTACTCTGGGCAACCTGTTCCAGTGTCCCACCACTCTAATAATGTATTTTTTCTATGATATCCAATCTAAACCTCCTCTTATTTCAGTCTGAAACCATTCTGCCTTGTCCTGTCACTACCTGCCCTTGTAAGTAGACTCTCCCCAGCTTCCTTACAGGCTCTCCTCAGGCACTAGAAGGCCACAGCTAGGTCATCCTGAAGCCCTCTTTTTTTCCAGGCTGGACATATCCAATTCTCTCAGCCTTTACTAACAGGACTGATGCTGCACCCCCTTACTCACCTTGGTGGTCCTCCTCTGGATTTTCTCCAACAGTTCCCTGTTCTCCCTGTGTTTGGGATAACCACACACATGCTCTCATCCCTGTCTTAGATGCATGCATTGTCACCATGGCACCTGGTGACACTTGCCATACTGTGTCATCACTTAATCCTCTCTACAGCCACAGAAACTGAAACACAGAACACCCTCAGTCACCAGGGAATATCATGTACCAAGCCTCAACTTCTTACAGCAGATTTAAATCCAGGATTACATCCTTAGGTCCCCATCTCATTGGAAGCCAGCTCTTTGGGAAATGGAAATGGAAAGTTACTCTTTTAAAATGTTGTCATTATTGCCTTGCTTGTAGTGATGTAGGAAATTGGTCACAAAGCAGTCAATTGAATCTGTAGATGTCTAAAAATGCAGGACACCCCTTTACTCCAGGTGTCCCCTTTCCTTTCTTTTCAAAATGCCTATTTTCCAGCTGATAGCATTTGTTTAAGTCTCAGCCTCTGACTAAGGGGTTTAATGGCTGAAAAATTGCCTAAGGGTCAGAACACACCAGCTGAGTTCATCCTTGGGTCACTGCATTGAACCAAGACTGCAGACAGGGGCCTGACCTCTCCAAAATATTTTATCCCTTATAGTGAAATGGAAGTATTGTACTTGATGCATTGTTTAGAAATGTAATTGATTTTAAAGAACTCAGAGTCTCTTGGATGAAGCCACTAATGGCATGTAAAGCTGTTATTGCCATTCTAAAATTCGCTGAAATAAAAATAATGCTATAAAGGGCAAGACCCTACCCAGCAGTCTAACTAGGATTTCTTTTTTGTACATCCTGTTCAGAAAACCTACATGAAAAAGTATGCAATTTATACCCTTCTCTGATGAATCAGGCAATGTGTTGAGGATATTCTGGCAGCCAAAGGACACATTGCCCTATATTCATATCCACACAGAAAAGTGTGGATGTACCTGCCTGGTTGTTCCCTCTTACCTAAACACTAATTAAAGAGCATGGGTGCAGCAAGGTATTTGCATGTACAGGTTCAGCACAGGTTGGGGACCTGTGCATGTATGCAAAAGAAATCTTACTTGTCTTCATCAGTTTCAGAAGGTTTGCTCCATATATTCTTCTGCAGTAACAGCTGAAAAATATCTTATGTATAATTATGCTGCAATATGCAGACATACAAGAAAGAGGGAAATAGCATTAAAGAATCCCAAGCAATTTGGTCAGTAAAGTATGCTGGCTGGTTTAACTGGTCAGCCATCTGTACAAAACTTTGAAAACACTTTCTGCTATAATCCAGAGACCAGTTCCTTTCAGATAGAGCAGAAGCTGTAACAGTCCCATATTTTATGCATAACAAATCTCCTGTGTTCCCATAGATCAATCCATCTGGTATAAATTAGAGTTTCTGTGAAGTATTGGCTCTTGGGTTTTTTTATTCCTCACAAAGGAAAATGTAATATACTCTTCCTTTTTGTATTTTTTATTCATCAGAGAAGAAAGTGTAAATATACTCTTTCTCTTTGAAAACTGAACAAAGAAAAAAAAATACGGCAATGCAGCAAAGAAGAAGCAAAAGCACAGCATTAAAAGCAAGCATGAACATATTTTTTTCCCTACTGCCTCACACAACATACAACCAGAGGACATTTAATATCTTTATTTTCTCTGAACAGCACAACTGTATTCTGCATATAAAACCCTGGGGAGAAATTACTATGGAGAAACTCCACAGAGTCCTGCACCAGCCTACCACGTGGCTTTTTGATTCACAAAAGGGGCTTTTCCCAGCATCACACAGCACAAACCATCAGATGCAGATTTAATGGCCCAAGCCCCAGCTGCTGCCACTCATGAGAGCAGGATTTAGGCTCTGCACATGTTACTGTACAGGTTGAAAACCACTCCCCTGCTGCTGAGCTAAATAAAGGAGACTCATACCTTGTGCCACTTAGAAGAAAAATCAGCTTTTGGTGACAAATGCAACCATCATTGTTCTTTGTTGCAGAATAGAAATTGGCTCTGTTGTTAAAAGCATGATGCTGATAGCACCAAGATTGAAGGTTCAATATGGGCCATTCCCTTAAGAGTTGTGGGTCCCTTCCAAATCAGAATGATCTGTGGTCCATGATCTGTATCAGTGAATTGCTAAATAATGTTTTAAAAACAATGTTAAAGGACTGTTTTAAACCAACTCTTTATCCTACAGGTTTTCTAGGCCTAGAAACAGAAAAAAAATACCTGCAGTTTTCTTTTACTCATAGCTTAGTTTGTCAGTCCAGCAGTTCCTGAGAAGCACAATGCTGATACTGCAGGTCTAGGCTGTTGCACTTGAGCCATTCCCAGACATTTCACTGATAAACACAAACAAGGATCCCCCAATATTGATTTTTAATGCCAGTGACAACATCCCTATTATTAATATATGTGGCAGCATCAAAAAGATGATGATCATCTCAGACATAATCAATGCTGACAACAAATTGGTAGGGTTGCCACAGATTGCTAAAAGATGTAACTCAGGATTCTGGAATTAACACAAGGGACAGAGGTATTGCTCCCCCAGAGTGGCTGCACCAAGAGCTGCCAACACTGACACAACATTTCACTGAGGGATTAATGCCTCTTTCCCTTTCAGGAAGTGCAATTGCCTGCTCTCAGTCAGTCACCCAGACACAGAGAGTGAATGCCACACCTTGCAGAACAGCCCTCAGAAAGGCTGGCATGGCAAAGACCCCTGTGATCCCTGGGGAGCAAGGCTGGCTGAGAACACAGTGAAGCTGGGGTAAAGCAAGGGGTTGGGCTCGAACATTTACCATGCATCCCTTCATGAAACATGTGGGGAAAAACCCTCTCCTGAACACGCAGGTTTCTCAAAATTGTAAAAGATTTTCTATGCTAGAAAGCCAAATTTATCCTCATCTGCATCCAGAGCAGTGTGGGCAGCAGGGCCAGGGAGGGGATTCTGCCCCTCTGCTCTGCTCTGCTGAGCCCCCACCTGCAGGGCTGCATCCAGAGATGGGCTCCAGCACAGGAAGGACCTGGAAGTGTTGGAGCTTCCAGAGGAGATGATCAGAGGGATGGAACACCTCTCCTAGGAGGACAGACTGAGACACTTGGGGTTGTTCAGCCTTGAGGAGAACAGGTTCTGAGGAGACTTTATAGCAGCCTGTATCTAAAGAGGGCTACAAGAGAGCTGGAGAGGGATTTTTTACATGGGCAGGTAGTGACAGAACAAGGCAGAATCATTTCAAACCAAAAGGAGGTTTTGATTGGATATCACGGAAAAATTCTTTATTTTGAGGGTGGTGAGACATTGAAACAGGTTGTCCAGAGAAGCTGTGGATACTCCATCCCTTCAAGTGTTCAAGGCCAAGTTTGATGGAGCTCTGAACAACCTGGTCTAGTGGAAGATGTCCCTGCCCATGGTGGGGGATTGGAACAAGGTGATCTTTAAGGCCCCCGCCAATCCAAACCCTTCTATACAATTGTTTTTCTGAAGATTATAAAATCAGATAGGGCCAGTGAGAAGTACAACCAAATTGAAAATGTACACTGAAGAATGTAATTTTGTGTATGAAAAGATATATTTCTGTCTGCATGTGTCTCCTAGTTATGATTTCCTCCTCACTGCTTGTGGTAATTTCACACACATAGCAAGTAGTAGAGCTCAAGGAAAGCTGCATTTCCTCACACTCCTGTGTGTTGACTATGATTTTGCAGGTTTTTTGTGTCAGTGTCTGACAAACAGTGTTGCAATTGCCAAAGATTCTGGTGAGAGCAGCAGAATACTTCTGCAATGTCACTCAGTGTGGCCAGGAATGGTTTTAATTTTATGGACGAGCATTTAACTTATGCATTGCCCTTTAAATCAATGTACTAGGTACACACATTAATAATTAATATCGAAAAGCAAAATAAAAGTGTGTCAGTGCTGCGCATTTAATCCAATATAGTTACACCAAAGCTGAGTTTGGCCCACTGTATTCACTTCTGCAGATAAAAAACAGGGGCACAAATAACCCAGAAGCTGAGAGAAAAAAAAGAACCAAATATGTGTTCTGTGGGGAAAAGCAAAATTACCAAATATATAGATACCAAAAAAAGAAAAAAAAAAGNCAAATACATGTTACTTCGGGGAAAATACACCAAAAAAATGAAAAAATAAGGGTATGAAAGAATAGATTAAAACCTGAAATATAAAACATTTTTTTATGTGTAAACATAGCATTTGGGAAGTGCTTGTGCAATGCTATGGCAGTATTTCCCTTACAGACATATGTGTGTGGAAGATGAAAGGCAAAAACCAGCTGGTGGTAAGGTGGGGGTGAATCTCAGCAATAACCAGGTTCACTGCAGAGAAGCACACCCATCAGTTTTGGGATCTTTTGTTTTAATCAGCTCTCTGAAGCTGGAATTTTAACAAGTGCTTTTAAATTAGCTCTGTACCTTCTTTGTCGTGTGAGGACAGCCTCTGTGTGTGTGTGTGTATTACCCACACGATGAATGTCAGAAAAGGCAGAATGCAAATTCAAGCTGCAGCCAATTAAAACTGGACTGGAAGACGTGCCAGGGGACTGTGGAGCAGCAGCAGCTCCCTGCCAGCTCCTGGCGAACCCCTGGTCTGTGCTTTCAGCTGCAGAGCTGCACACAGCCCCCACCACCACCAAATCCCAAAGCAAACACACCATGGCACAGGGAGTTTGCCAGGTTTCCTCAGGGACCTGCTTTGCCAAGTGTTGCACTTGGAGGGAGAGCGGAGCCCAGCACAGCCGAAGTGTGAGATCATTTCTGTCTCAGACAATGAGTGCTTCCCGCCTGATTGAATGCATAGTTCTGGGAGAAAAATCGTGTAAAAAGCCAGCTTGTACTGAGACAAAAACAAAAATCAAGTAGCTCAAACCATCTAAAACACCTTAGAATAGATGTGGTTGCCTCAATCTTCTTGAGCCCTGCAATCCTGCCATAGACCCCCTGCATCACCACTCACCTTCAATTTCATGCTTAGTACCTGCAAGCAGGATCTGTCTGAACACAGTGAATTACTGGGAGACAGAAAGCTTTGTCCCAGTCAAGAAATCAAATAGTCATATCCCTCAGCTATAATACAATTTACTTTCCACAAAGTTAATAATCCTTCCATGTAAAATTACACATACAAGCTTCCCATATTGTCTTTCTTTACTCTATCCCCAGGTATCACATAATATTTGCAAACCCAAAGAGATTAAACATTCCAGCTGCTCCAAAATGTTCAGAAGTTAACTCACAAGAGTCACTGTGGTCTTTACACTGTATGCTGGAGCTTTTAGAGATACTAGCTTGTTCACAGACAGACAAGAGCAGGATTGAAGGCCAGAGGAACAGCAAATCTGAACCAAGTACTCTAAGAGAGCATAGTAAGCAGCAATTTATTTCAAGACTGGTTTAAACAAAAAATCATCTCTGCTCCAGACATAACACTTGATCAAGATGGTATTTTGCATTTGGATCACATTAGGTAGAAGAAGAAGGTTTTAGGGAATAAACCCTTTCCCTATAGATATCAGCATCTCTTCCTCTACACATATATTTTGCAATGGTGCAAGCTGTGTTGCACAGCTGCCTTTTCTGAGAAAGGAAATAACATTGGACAGTCAGAAGCATCCAGGGGAACACTGGCATTTGTAAGTTCATGCTCCTGCTTTATGGTTCCATGTTCCCAGGAATCAGGCTACTGGTGCCTTACCTTGCAGCAGAGAAACACTGATGTCTCCTATTCAGTGACAGCTGTGAAAGTAAAATTTGCATCTCCTTCACTCACAGCAGCCAAGAAGAATTGAGTACAAATGGATAAAGGCATGCTTAACCTCTTACTGGGAGCTAATACCTGATTGCTGTTTGCTTGTACAAGCTCCTACCTTCACAAAAGATCATCACACACTCACACCTATATATCCAGCTACAGCAAAAGTTTCTGCACATATGTAATGCTGGGCATTGCTGCTCTACAGGTGGTACTAGGAAGGTAAATAAGGGAGTATTGACACCTGGGCCAAATAAAGAGGCCCAGAAGTAGAAGTTGGAGGCTGCTGAGAAGGGACTGTGTGAAGAAAATGACATCTGCCTTTCTGGAGGCTATCAGTGGGAGCAAGAGGGGTTACTTGTTGTCACAGAGACATTTCAACAGAAGTGTCACTTTCCCTGTCCTTCAGGAAACTTTGACACTTCCATTGCTCAGGAATGAGTGCTGTTTTTTGGGTGGGCCATGGTGCTGCCATGGGTGGTGCCCCAGCACAGGTTTATCCCACCTTTGGCCTGTCCTAACTGGAATGGAGGATCAGAGCATTCACAATGAGATGAGAGCAAAACCAGAAGAGCTCTGTTGTTCCCCCATGCACATCTGAAGGGCCAAGTTTTAATTTACTCAGTATTCTGGATGGATGCTCCTTTGGTGGAGGAATCCTACTTTTTATTGTCTCCAACAATAATTTTGCCACTCCAGTCTCCCCACCTTTCAGCACTGATTTGGCTGTAAAATTAAAGGCACTACCTGGACTTTTGCAGTGCACCCCCACACCTGAGCAGTATTCCCTAGTATCTGTATTCCCATATTAAGAAAACTGTTTAAGCCTCACCCCTGAACTTTTGAGGAAGAAGAACCAGAAACTTTTATTCTTCTCTCATCATAATTGACCCTAGTGCAGGACAAAGGCACCCTTGAGTCGAGCTGTACCTCAAGTAATGCAGCTATTTTCTACTGGGCATCATTCCAAAAATCCCTCCTAGATCATTGGATACTTACTAGAGAGCATGGAGGTTCTCCAGGCTTTTCAAGGAGCCTTATCAGGTGCAAGGGACCTCCCTGCACTGTGCACAGCTTTTACTCTTTTGTTCTGTACAGTTTGTTATTTTCACTTTAATTAAGACCTGTTTGCTTTTTCCAAACATCTCTGATCCAGCTGTCTCACAGATTATTCTGAAGCCATTTCTGGGAGGCTGCTGGCAGCCCTCAGGGCTTGATGCACCTTTGTGGGGCTGGTAACACCCTGGCCTCAGATAGCCAAGGACCACTGGCCCTGCTCTATTCCCACAACTTCTGACACTGAGAGGTTTGGGTGTCTTCACTGAAGACTATAAGCTGGGTAGCTGTAAAAAACAAAGTCCTTTATTGCATTGTTAAATCAGTCCCATGAAGGCAAAGCTGTTAGAGTCCACAGCAGTATGCAGAAGCCTTCTTACATAAAGTTTTCAAGTCCCAAGCAGAACCAGCAACCACAGCGCTCTTAATCTGTGTTCCCTGAGTGTTTTATCAGTAGCAGTTGCAGCAGTAGGAACAACAGCAGCATCATTGGTGTTTTTGTGAGTGTCCATACGTGTTCTAACATTCTCGCTGCATTTTATCCTATTTTTATCCAATCAGGCTTAAACAGGATTTTCTTACAATAGTGTTGGACCCACCCTAAGCTAAAATTGATGTGCCACAATTTTCGAAAATTCTTACACAAATTCCACACATTTAGCTCTGTCTGTTCTATCTAGGATTTTTAGCAAGACTACATTATTTTTGTTATTACAAGAATTTAACTAACTTTGCAAAAAGCAATGTTACTGAACTATAAACTAGGTATTTGGACTTTTTCTTACTACTGACACAGGCTCTTATTTGCTTAAGGCACTTTAAAATCCTCTAATTATTTAAAACTAAAC
This sequence comes from Aegithalos caudatus, assembly GCA_013389925.1. Taxonomy (NCBI): domain Eukaryota; kingdom Metazoa; phylum Chordata; class Aves; order Passeriformes; family Aegithalidae; genus Aegithalos; species Aegithalos caudatus. The sequence goes on from WEIU01023903.1 coordinate 10,636, forward strand.
TTGCATTTCTACTTCATGTCTGGGAGCGTTTATGTATTTTAGTTTTTCTGATGGTTCTAATTTAATCCTCACATTTCTGGGCACACCTGGAGGATGGATTTGGCCAAGGGAGATTCATACTCCAACAAACTTCTCTCAACTTTAGGACTCTGCTGTGTGGCCTCCAGTGCAGTGTCTTGCTGGAACCAGCAGCAGCAGCAGGCCTGGGATAGGGATATTCTGCCAGGTCTCACCAGATCCCTGTTATGGCATGATGCTGGGGCTGCTGGAGGAGGGAGGAATTGAATGACACAAGGGCCTCTTGAAACAAGGATGTTCAAGAACAAAACCAGTACATTCCTGTAGAACCATGGAAAGCATTCCATGCACTGTCTGTATGAACCTTGTATTGCCATTTTCCCAGTCCAAAAGCTGTTTTTTATGACTTTTACAGCTCCACAATGTCACACAAATAATGCATTGATCCTGGGTATGATGGTTTTGTTTGGTGTAGAATTAATTTGCTTCACAGGGTCTGGTATGAGGCTGTGTTTTAGTCTTGAGTTGAAAAGAGGTTGATAATTTAGAAATGTTTTTGTTGTGGCTGAGCAGACTTTTCTGCTTTTTGTACTGCCACACTGGCAAGGAAGCTGGGACTACTTGGGAAGCTGGGATGAGACAGAACCAGGACAGGTGACCCAAACTGACCAAAGGGACATTCCAGACCATGTGACATCATGCTCAGTGTATAAAGTGGGGGAAGAAGAATAAAGGAGGTGACATTTGGAGTGACAGAGTTTTGTTTTACCAAGTAACCATTATGTGTGACAGGCCCTGCTCTCCTGGAGATGGCTGAACACCCTGCCTGCTCATGGGAAGCACTGAATTCATTCCTTGTTTTTTTTTTTTCCTGCTTGCATGTGCAGCTTTTGTTTTCTCTATTAAACTGTTTTTATCTCAACAAATGAGCTCTCCAGCTTTTACCCTTCTGATCCTCCCCCCAGTCCTTTTGATGGAGTGAGCAGCTGTGGGGGCTTGGCTGCTGGATGGGGCTAAACCATGGTACTGGGCAAGGCCAGACACCCACCCTCTTCCTTGGGCTCCTCTGGTGCCATACCAGCCCCTCATCCCTTCTACTGCATTTTGGACAAGCTTCCCAGGGCAGTGACACAGGCAACATTCCCACTGCAGACAGGGACAGAGGATTTCACCAACAATTCTGTGGTGTGTTTGGTTGTTGTTTCCATTGGTGCTTTCACAGATCCCAAGTTAATGTATTTTTCTCCTAAGTTAATGTATTTTTCTCCTCTTCAGTGCAATGACCTGTATTAAGCTTTTTCATGCAAATCAATCATCTACTTATGTCCCTTTGCATGTGCTGCCTTCAACAACAGATTGATAGTGAGAACACACAGACAGAAAGAAACCATATTATTAGGCCTTCATCTCAGAGGATGTTGTAGCATCTGTCTTAGCTTTGCTCCCTTTATCTCTGTCCTTAAGCAAAGATATCTCCTTTCTCAAGGATAAAGAAAAAGGAGAAAGGGGAAAAGGCTGGCATCCTGAAATTTGGCTCATTGGAGAGTTTTTTATGCTTAAGACCATCTATAAAAATAATTTCTGCTACTCACATACAAGGCTACGGTCACACATAATTGCTTGTCTTGGCTACTACATCTTAACAGCCTCCCAAATTGTCCTAACATGTTGCCTGGCATATCTTGGCTGGACATGCCTGGGCACTCACACTTTGGGAGCATCATATTTTAATTACAGCCATGTCTCCATAAAAGGGAAAAAATAGTTTCCTGTCAGAAAAGCCTCAGAAAGAAATTTTTTTGAAGGAAGAAGGGGCAGAGGGAAGGTTAATGAATTGTGTGAGGCAACAAAAAGAATTTTCTATTTGTCTCCAGTGCTAGTTGGGTATTTACATTGAAGTGAATGAAGAAAATTAAAAATTAATAAAGAATTAGATACCAGACATTGAATCAGAATTATGGTGCTGGAACAATGTTGCCTTGAGAATGAAACATCTCACAAGCTAAACATCTGATCACTGTTGGGGTAGAACATGGATTTCGCAGATTTCTCTCTGCAGCTCTGCTCCTTTTGTCCACAGTTGCCCAATTCAGCACTTTTTCTAGTGGGAAAACAGTCTCATACTCTCATTGTTTTAATGCAAAAACTTGCACATCTCTGACAAAGGGGTGTGGGGTAGAGAGAGCACACCTATGGCTGCATAGCCCGGCGTGGTGACCTCAACAGGAGCAATGAAACCCTTGCTGCTCATGGCTCATGTCTCCAGCAGCATCCAAGGGCTTCTGCTGGCCAGGGAATCACACCTGACCTAAATGTTCAGGGATGGGCTATAGCTTTTTTATCTTCTGTTCCTGTCAGAGCCAGGATTAAATTCTCGAGAGACGCAGTTCGTGTTCGGACTCAGATGTTTATTAATTCTTACCTATGTTACAGTCTCACAAGCTGTGTGTTCTAGCTAACAAAGTAGAAAATGGCTCTGTCTCTAACTCTATACAAGGTCTTTTAAGAACAAACTGTCCAATTATGAAGTGACACCTAAATTGTTTTTACGTTTAACCCAATAACCAACCATTTATGGTCCACAATGTGGATTTTTATATCCAGTTACAAAATACCACCCAAACCCATGAAGAAGAAGGTGAAAAAGAAGGACTTAACCTAGGCCCTAAATCCTCCATTTTGATTTATACATATTACTATATTCTAAACCCTTAAACTCTAATTTTTCCACTCTGTGATATTACACACTTCTATTCAAACTCCACACCCATAATCCCAGAGCTATCACTCAATTTTGGAAGCCTTCTCCACAGCCTCATAACAAATGCAGTGTTTTCTTGGGGGTCAATGGCTGTCAGCACAGAAAGCCTGAAATTCTCAGTGCCCAGAGTACCAACAATGGCCCAGTCTGTGCCAGGGTACAGGAGCTGCTGCCTCCCCAGTGCAAGCATTGCAAGACTCCTCTCTCCTGCTGCTCACTGCTGGAGCCCTGCCATGGATCTGTGCAAGTACAGCAGCACCTGCAGATTAGAGACTTGCTCAAAAATGTAAGATGAGAGTTTATATTTTGTGATATATCTATATTCCCTTAGGGCAAGGAAGATATCTAAAACTAAATACATGGAAGACAGAGGAATTGAGAAATAAAAAGCCATGTTTGATGGAAATGTTCAATTGTTTGGAACCTGCTACTAAGTTTTTTCATACTAGGAGAAAAAAGAGGAGAAAGAACGTGGCAGTGAATACCTTCAGTCTGGAAACACATAAATCATACAGTTAAGTGGCTCACAATTACCACCTTTCTTTAATGCTGTTGACAAGAAATCCAGGACTCACCTAAAATACAGGTTATTCAGAAATAACTCACAGTTTGTAACAAGTGCTGTTCAAAATTGTTTTGCTGTGTTTCATCCAGCTAATGAGCCCAAATCACTGCTTTGGTCATGGCAAGGGTTAGACTCAGATTGCTGTAGCAAATTCATCCACTTAATTTCAAAAACAGTTTCCCAACAGAGCTGCAAATTACTGTCATAATCCCTGCACATCTGCAGGTGGAGCATAACCTCCACTTCCAGAGCCAAGCAATGCTGCTCAGAGCCAGTAGTCAGAAGCTAGGGCAGCTCATCCAAAATCCCACAGCCTGGCTATCACTGCCCCCACCACGGGGCACAGCTGGAGCTGGACAGCAGGAATGTGGTGTTCCCAGTGTGAGACTCTGTGCTTCCAGATTTTCTCCTGTGCAGGAACCACAAAGCTCACCAGTCACAGGACAGAGAGATAACACACAGCTCTGCTCCTCCCTGCCAAACACCAGGAAAGGCCAAAGTGGGGATGCTCAGCTCAGGGGGCACTTGCCAGACCCACAGATTGGGGCTGTAGGGGGTCTTGGGGTCCCAAGAAACAGTGAAACACTGCCAATATTCACCTGAGCTCAGATTATCCAAGGGCCAAATATAGAGAGGGACCATCCACAAGAGACACCCAAACCTCCTGACAACACATGGACTCCAATACTTGTGGCAGTAATTTCATTCTCTGTGTTTTATACAAGATCCCAATGCAAATCTTATGAAAACTAGCTGAAAACAAGTGTTTTAAGTTCAGAATCTGGCAGAAACAGCAAGGTGGATGATAAAGAATCAAATGAAGACTGAAAAGAAAGCAGGGTAGATTTCCTGTTTCTCCCCTCCTATGCAAATATGGCATACTTAAAATTGTGAAACCATTTCTTAAGCAGTTTATCTTGTAAAACTCATTATCCATCTTAAGTTTAAAAAGAGAATATTTTAATTATACTTACCTTCTTTAGAACTGCTTTGAAAATGACTGGAAAAAGGCCTTATCCAGGAGCTACATGTTCCTCCACCCCAAAGGGAAAGAGCTCCACAGGATCCAAAACAATAACTGAACTACATTGTGAAAGATAAAAACTATCATTATGGTAAAGCATTTAATTAAAAGGGCCATGAGTTTTGGCAATGTTATAAGCTTTCATTATTCAGGGCACACACCAGCTTCCCATCAAATGGGATTATAAAAACCTTCTAAAACCTTCTTTTCTGGAAAGGTTAATTTATGATTGCCCGTATCAGAATCTTTTCATGTGTGTCTCAAAGCTGCTTCATTCATTGCTGAATACTGGTTTAGATCAGAAATTCATCCACTATCACAATTTTCAAGCTCCCATTCCAAACAAGTATACTAAAAAGGAATGCAAAACCATCTTAAATTCTGCTTAAAGAGACTTATTTTTGGATATTTAACATGTTTTTATTAGTGACTACACTCTCAGACGATAAATTCTCCTTCTTTGTTGTGAAAATTTGTCCATCCAAGCACAGAGATCCCTAACAAGGATATTATTTTCAAGTTAATTATTAATTAATACTGAAACATCCATTTCAACTGAAGTTAATTCACAATGTTCACTAGGTAATCAAGAGGTAACCCTTGCTACTGGAAATGTAGTTGTTACAAGATGCTTCCCTTGGCCATGAGGCTGACAGGGAATATGTGAAAGTATTTCTTGTACATCCATCTTCAGCTTTGCAGGAATTGAAAAACGTGCATTAACAAAATCACACTTTCTTCCATTCTTGAGAATTTAACACTAACAACCCTACTGCAGAAATGGCTAATTATCAGATTAGTTTAAAAAAAAACCCAGAATGCCATTATTTATGTATCTGATCACACAGAAATTCTCAAACTGAATATATGATTCTCTCTACAAAGCCTCTGTATAAAGCCTTTCTCAGTGCTTCATTCAATATTTCTACAATACAAAGTATTAATTAGTATTCTCACAGATGTGAAATATTTAGATTACTTTTTAACTTCTGCAGAATGTTATTTTTGTACAGGCATAATTATCATGAAATATTTTTGCTTGCTTACTTTACTATGTGCTGAACATGGTTGGTTTTGAATTTCATGAAGTAAACCACCCCAAAAGTCCCAATTTGAAGACATTAGTGCTACAACCAAGATATAAAGCTTCTCTGAGCTCATATTTTTTTGGCCTGAAGTATTTAGAGCTGAGCTTCAATTGGCAAATGAGTCACTCCTTGTCTTCAGTCATTGTCTCCTGTTTCTTTCATTTATTTCTTAGGATGGAAAGTCTTCACTGGCAAGAAAATGAGTCTCAGAGCAGAGCTAAATAACACATCTGAGATGAAAACTGCTATTTGAGATTTTGACTGCTGAGGCATTGTACCTCTGCTTTTGCACCTGTAATGCTCATAATGGAGAGGAGTGCAGAGGATAAGATTTTGGGATGGGTCACTGTGGGTGCCAGGGCACTCAGCTGAAAGGACTCGGAGGGAAGGAGGCAGGAGGAGGCAGGAGTGTGACCATTGTTGCTGCCAGCTGCCTCCAGCAGGCTCACCAGCTTCCAGAGAGACTTTCCCAGAGGTGGGAGCAAATATTTGCAGCAGCCAGAGAGGAGGAGAAAGCTGGAGCCACAGAAGCTCACTGCATGGCACCACTGTCCTGTTACACTGCTGGGCTGTAAAGGCAAACTGGGAGCAGAGGGGATGGATTTGTAGTTTGGGTGGAGGTCTCTGGTGAGGTTTAGTAGCTGAGGATGTACTTTTGTCCTTTTGACATTTTCCTCTTTTGTATGGAAATAGGAAATAGCTTCAATCTCAGGGAAAAAAAAAAAAAAAAAAAATCACCACCAAAACCAAACCATCCAAACAAAAAACACAGCACCTCAATATCTGAAAAGTATTTTCCAAATAGTTCCTACCTGCCTAAAACAAGTCTCTGAGAACTAACCTGTATAATTCCACCTTTTGGCATCTCAGGCTTGTTATATCCCATGCATTTATCCCCATTTGCTTACTGCTTGCATCAAGCCAGTATTAGCCTGGTATGCTTAATGTAGAGAACAGAGAGAGTGAGGATGACCTAACATTAAACATAAGTTCTATTTATGCATTTTCAAGGGATCAAGTTAGTCTGCCTGTACATCTTGAGTGTGGCAGTCACTAACCTGCCACAGAAGTTAAATCAGCCCCTTTAAAGAAGATATTCTGCACCTGGAATGTGCAGAGAAGTGATTCTGCACAGATCTGTGAAGATAACAATAACTGCCATAAGGCTTTAAGGAAACCTCTCAGCCATCAGGCACCATGAAAATGGAGATAATAAAAGATGTTCCAGCCCAGCTTCTACAAAAGCTTGAATGGGTTCTTGCTAAGAAATGTGAAAATTAGAAGATGATGGCAAAGTGACTCAAGGAGAAAGTCTAGATTATAGTGCTACTCATATTCATATCCTTGGTGATAAATAAAGTAAGCTTTATTCAAGATTTTCACATAACTGTACTATATACCTTGAACATAAAAAAAATTTCATATATTGCCCGAATATAGTACTCCTTCTTTTTGCAGAGGATAAAACTGGAGTCTCCTCTCAGGTGACATAGCTATCAATACAGGCACAGTTTGTTTGAAACTCTGAAAATAACCACATTTTTGCATATCTGGTTTTTTATTACAGAATAATAAAAATAAATAATCACAGGATTTAGTAGGGGTTGTGATCCAGCTTTGGGGTTTTTTTTTTTTGAGGCAGGAGTGCTGCATTATAAACCTTTAAAGAGTGTTATACAACCAAACAACTTGAAACTTGACAAAAGATTATGTTTTGCAGATGATTTTGGAACACAGCATGAGTAAAACTATCTATTTAGAGATTAAGAGAAAAGTAGGGTGAAATTTACTTCTAGATAATTGTTCCATTTAGATGATAAACTATGCAGCAAATTACACCATAGATAGCCATAATTTAATCCTAAAGACTATAACATATTCTGAATTACTTTTATTCATCTGCCAAAAGTGTTTGAGAATGATAAAAAAAATCATTTTGTCAAATGTGAACGTGCCTGAATACCAAAGCATCCTCTCACAGGACAGTTATGGCTTCATCCTGCTGCTGAAAGGCTAAGTATGTCTATCAGCTATTACATTTTACTTCTGAATACCAGGTCAATTAGAAAAATCTGGCTTTACATGCATTAACATAAACAGACAATGCATTCCTTAAAGAAGAAGTTGGAACCCAAGGTTGCTTCAGCACACTGATTTCTTCTAGAGCTAAGAAAGTATTTTTCTGGGAACATTTTCTCGTCAAGAGGGAAATAGGGAAGTGATTTCACTCCATCATGTATCCAATCTCAGGCCTGATTGCCTTTTATGAACAGATTTAAAAATTGAAACAAGTTAACCTTGCTTTATTCTATCCTATTTTTTTTGTTTTGTAGAAAAAGATGCTGGCCTTTCAATGTCTCAAGTTTGCCAAGAGGCTTGGTAGTGCTTGTTTACATCCAAAATATTGTAGGCTGATAAACACAGTAATGTATGTTTTAATGAATGCATTAGAAGATATATGCATCTTTTAAGACCTTTGCACCATTTGTATCCATCAAAGTTCCATTTTAAATAGTAATATGAAAATTACAATGACTGAACTTTCATTTTTGAAGAGCAGAAATTATACTTTGGTAAAGATGTAATTTAGAACAGGCAGCAATGAGGAATTAAGAATTCACATTAGAACCAGTGACATATAAAATATATGCACTCAACATGACAGACTGTCCTCTTCCCTGTTCTGTAGCACCTTCTGTACTCAACACCCAGGACAGATGTTGTCCGAATTCAATCAGTCCACAGTAGGAAAGTGAAATTCCCTCTCCATTGTAAAGGGATCAGGCTGTGATCACCTTTTCCTCCCCCAGAAACATCAGGCACCCCTTTTCCATGGCTGGGGTACATGGACTTTTCCCCACACAGCAACCAACAGCATATTCCCTCAGCTGTTTGTTGCTTCCCATTTCTCCTCTCCCACTACACCCTTTTGCAAGGCCTGGAATTCCTGGGATATCTGCAAACTCCTGCCTTTGAATACTTCATTGTACAGATCTTCTCTGCATCAGATGGCTTGTTCCCACTTTCCTCCTAAATTCTGTGGAGTAACACCTTGCTTAGAAAAAGAAAATGCTGCACTGGTTGTACAGACACTGCACTGGGCAGTGACTGGTTTACAATAAGTGGAACAGGTAAAAAATATTGCTTTGTGTTTACCTGAAAGAGAGCTCAATGGACTTTTAACTACAGTTGTGGATCTGGTTTGTGGGGTTTGGGGTGCTCAGCTGGCACCTATGTTTTTCTCTTATTGATTCTTCTTACAGGAAGAAGCAGTAAAATTGCACCCTCTGCAAACTTTACTCCTTGAGTCTTGCCATAATTTTTCCTTTAACTGTGATCTTTCCAAAGGCATAATTTTTCCTTTAACTGTGATCTTTCCTTTAACTGTGATCTTTCCAAACTGTGCGCTTGTCAGAAGGCTGAGAGAGGTGAACACTGCTCCACACATCTGGGCAGAACACAAGAGAGAACACTGTTGCTACAACACATAATTCATTAATCTGTAAATTTTAGAGACAGAGGAATATTTTCCTATGCAAAGCTTATTATGCCAGGCTTTTTCCTCCCATCCTTTAGGAGATTGCTTCCAGTGGGCCAGCAGTGATTCTCACTGCCACTGCAATCACAGCCACAGTCAGTCATGTATTTTTGCAGACTGAATTTTAAGAACATGTCCCTGAGGGGGATGTCTTTGAATAGCTTAGTCAGAATTGTATTTAGCAACTCTCTTTTGACCCTGGAAAATGGAGGGCTTGAGTCAGCAAGTCTGCAATGACTGTGTTTCTACAGACTTCTTCACTCCAAAAAGTCATGGATGGTGTGATGTTTGAGAGATTTAATTATGGCACTCAAACATCTCCCCTCATTTATCAGCAAACAGCTTAGCAAAGACCACAGCTGATCTAGCAGTTGCCTTATTTGCTTTCTCTAAAGTTAAAGCAGAAATCTAGGCCTTCCTTCCCTGCTTTAGATATAGTGGCATTTTGGAAAAGCTGTTCTTTTCCTGGCAGAAGCACACAGTACACCAATAAATTCTTTTCCTCAGAGGTATCTGAGATTAGGTTACATCTAATTTAAAATTGAATTTCACAGATAAAATATACTTCTGAAACAAGAGGTGAAGGGCCCTTGATGTTGGGGACTTTTCTCCTCTGTTGTTTTTCCCTACAGTCCACAAATAAGAGGATCATTGTAGATAAATCTAAGCACTACACCCAAGCACAAGCTGGGGGTTTTTTTTGGTGGTGTGGTTTTTTTGGTTTTTTTTGTTTTTGGTTTTTTGTATCCCTTGTATTTTGAGCTACACTACTGCCCAGCACTGCAGTGCATATTTCCACACAGAAGCTACCACCTCCTGCACTCCTTGGAAATTGAAAACCAAGCTGTGACTCAGCAAAATGCCAATCAAACTGGAAAATAATATAATACGCAACACAGAGTAAAACCACAAGTAACTCAAAACCCAAAGGACAATAAATGCTGAAGAAAACCACTATATTTTTCCATGGAAGAGTATACTTCATTAGGATGGCATCATCCATCACCAGCTGTTACAGCAGTTAAAGTAAATACAGCTACCAACACATCAATATCTCAAATGCTACTGTATCATTTTGTTTCTTCCTATATGCACAACAAGCTTAAAATAGATAACTCTATTAGTGCTCGATTTTTACAGTGTCTTGTTCCTGCCAGCCCAAGATTTCACTCTCTAAAAGCTCTTTAAATGCAGTCTTCATTTGAGCCTGGTTTTGGTCACCCTGACAGCTCCCATGTGAAATCCCCAAGCTGGTGTCTTTAGTCCTTTCCTGATTTCAGGCAGCTTCCAGAAATCAGGGAGTTTTAACCTTCCCCTTACCTGGCTGCCTTAGTGAGGTTGGATGGGCCAACAAGAGAGGACTTGGGCAGGGTGTGTATTTTATCTTTCCTCTTACAAGTTGGTTAAGAAAACCCTGAGCCTCTAGTGAGCCTTAAAGGGAGCAGAGAGGAAATATTTTTGACTGTGCTGATTAATTTCTGAGGACCCTGAGGAAGCCAAAAGGGTTTCCACACAAACTGGGAGGGTGCCTGGTTAGACCAGCCTGCTGTTCCCAGCCATAAGCTCCTTCCCCACAGATTTCCTTCATGAAAAACAGCACAGACCTCACCCCATGCAGCAAAACATGTGAATTTACTCCTATGCAGTATCTCAGTGGAGAATGAATCCCAAAATGTCAGCTCCTGCAAGTCATGCTGACCTACATCAGCTGAGGATCTTCCTTCTGAAGGCTCTCAGGGGGACTTTAGATGGATTCCAGAGTGACATTCTCCATCACAGCAGCCTGTTCAAGGAGAGCCCTAGTGTAAAGGGTGGATGGGGAACTGAGTGCAAGGCTGCAAACACTAAGTGCTTCAACCTCTGAATATTATTTTTTAGGCTATTTCTATTCCAGCAGTACCCAAGCCAGAACTGGGAGCAGACAGTGAGACACAGTTACTTCTTATCCATACACAGAGCAATCTGCAATAATCTGCACACAACCTTTGCTTTTGTTCCCTTTCTTTTTATTTATTATTTTTTCCTTAGAGTTTTGGGTAATGAAATCAAAGATGAGAGAAACACTCTATTCTATCCAGAAAGAGCAAAATAAGACTCTATCCAGAAAGAGCAAAATAAAATTCTATCCAGAAAGAGCAAAAAATAAACTCAAGAGCATGGGGAAAATAAAATCAAGAGCATTTATGAGATTGTTCCACTTTTTTTTTACATAATATTTCAGGAAGGATCACATCTCAGACCTTCTCCATGCCACACTGGGCTGACACATAGCTTCCACCAGCCCTTATTTTGTACTACCAGTGGCCATAGAGAGATGCCCAAGCCAACAGCAATTGCTGGAAGCCACACCTGGCTCCTGTCTGAGTCTCTTAGGATAACAGCCCTTCAGAGTTTGTCAAAATTTTTGCCACTTCCCACATGCAGAACAGCTGCAGTCTTTTGAATCATGCTCAAAAGCATTGATAAAGGACTCTAAGTAAATATACTCTAAGTATATTATCTGCTGCTGTGGTTTCCTTATAAAGCATAAGCTTATAAAGCTGTGGTTTCCTTATGAAGCCCCTTGTCAGGAGCTGGTGCAGGCAGGGTTACATTTTCTGTAACATCTCTCACAATTCCACCATTCCAGACAAGTATCACCCATAGTTTCTCCCTACCTTCTCCAAAGCACATTTAGCAGGACTGAGTTGTGCTTGCATCTCTCATCCACCCTGAGTGTATGAGTAATGTATTGGAGGGGAAAAGGAAAATAAGCCTTCCCCTTCCTTCCCATCTCTGTACTGGATCCCTGCCTGCCTGGAGCCCAGTGACAGCCAAAGGACACTCAGCTGCTTCTTGGTGTGCCCACAGCAAACCTGCTATTTTCCATCCATGGGAGATGGAACTAAATCAAAGAGCCCAAACCCAGAGCTGAATCCCCCAGGACCACGGTGCTTACTGGTCTGGGGGCTTTCTTCCATGTGCCACCAAGGCTGAAGATGCTCTGCTGCAAGCTAGGGCTAAAAAAAAAAATGGTATTCTGCTTCTGAAATCAGCTAATTTCTCCTCCTTGACTAGAGAAATGAAGGAGATTACACAATTTTTAGAAAGAGAGAGCAAAAAGGAACTTCAATGCCCCAGGCAGCAATGCTAAAGCAGATGGTAAGATGTGCTGCAGGGAGAGATAACCACAAGGATTATAAGAGCAAACCATGAGCCCTGACTATTATCAAATAACTACTGAAGTAGAAGGATCTGTCTGAAATCCAGTGACATACTGACTAAGGCTGAAATTTATAAAAGCAAAGCTTTGTTGATGCTTCCACAAGGAACATAGACACAGCGACCACCAGAAAAATAAATGAGACTTGGCTGTGTAGATTCAATAGGCTACATTTAAAAGGATTTTTGGTGTCAGGTTCCAACAGCCAGTTTAAAAAACTGAAGACCTATTACCTCAACAGCTTGTGGGAAATTAGCCTGGATAATGGCCACTTATGCTAATACTTGCACAATGCCCTTGTGAAATACAGAATTCCCACCCAAAACCACCTGGACACCCGTGTGGGGAAGCAGCAGCAGATGCTTTTCTCTTTAAGACCCAAAGGCTCAGAGCATTAGCAGCTAAGCTTTTCCTGGGCTTGATTTAAATAGAGAGTGAGGGTGATTTTTATGGGAATCATGCCCTCTGTTGATGCAGGTGAAATACTTTCCTGAGATGGTGTTGCTGGCTGAGGTAAGGCATGTTCAGAACTAGGAAAGGGCTGGCTTTGTTTGTTTGTATAGATTTTTAATGACATTTTTGAAATAACCCCACAACAGACATCACCTGAAAAGGTCTACATAGAAATGCAGTAACCTGGAAAAGTTTTTCTGGTCACTACTTATGAATTTTCCTCCTGGGATGAGCGTGAGAAGAGCAGGCCCACGTGTCCACTCCCTCTGGTGACTGTACACCTGAGATGAGAATAAAAGTGTCTTGAGCAAACAGGAGCAGACAAGGCCGTGCACTGCCCTGTACAAGTTGCACCATTGGCAGGATTTCAGTCTAAAAATAAGAGCAAGCATTAGAAGGCTAATAACAAATTATATTATCATTTAAAGCTTCACAAAGTATCTTCGCTTTCTCATTTGTTCCTTCAGACATTTGTCTCTTCCAAATCATATTTCTAACAAAAATTGTCTCCCCCAAAAAGTAGGAGGAGGCAACAAAACTGTAAATTGTACTATGTCATATTCAGCATACAGAATATGCCAGTATAGCAATACAGAATACACATGGATTTTCCTTTAAAAATGTTCTTTAAGCAAGGCTCTCTAAGTATATTAAGTGCATTATCTGCCTGGTGTGCAAGGCTGCATTACATTGGTTCAGGTTAGATGTACAATTAAACCATTGGGGCAGCCCCTCCAAGCACTCCTTTTGACCTTCTACCCTGTAGGTTTTTCTAACAAGACCCAGGTGTTTATTAGGGAGATTTCTAATGGCATTCACCCCAAGCCTTTCTAAACTCTCAAGCTCCGTGCTGGTTTTGGATAACTTTATTCTACATACCTGTATATCCTTTTTCCTGTTTGTCATGCCTGCTGGAGCTGAAAGCCAACCTTCCCAGAAACCAGCCATAGATGCATTATTTAATATCCTGTGAAATGTATATTTTTATATATATATATATTTATTTTTTTTAATTTTTTTTTAAATTAATTACAAGCAGTGATTTCAAGCCTCAGTGCAATTCTTGGATGCAAGTTTCAAGCAGATTGGCTGCAGGGTATGTGCACAGACACACTCTTGGATGGAAATAAAACCTGAGGAGTTCTGTAAAGACTTGCTATTTCCATCTGAGATGTGAATATGTTATCAGAGATCAAGACATAGAGCTTGGGAAACTGCTAGTGTTCAGACTTACAAACTTAAAGCCAAGAAATCTGGCACCTGCCCAACAGCAATACTGGCTGATTCTCTACAGAAAGGAAAAAGTCTCATAAGGATCAAGGAAACTTTGGAAATGTTAATTAAATGTTGAAGTTAAGATTTTAAGTCAATGCACTCAGCCTGACCCCCTGTTTGCATTGCTGCCTCTGCCTACCAGGAGAGAGCCATCTGTCATGCAGCTGCCCTGGCTTTCCCAGGCCTCTTCTCCATAGGGAGTCAATATTCATCACACAGTGCCCACATGAAGGGTCCCTGAAAGGCAAATACCTCTTCCCTCCTCCTTGCCCTGGGGTGGCTTGGGACAGCTGGAGAGCAACTCCTGCTCACCCTGCTCGGGTAAGGAACATTAATGTGGGGCTCAGGGAATATTCCTGCAGATTTGCCACAGACCAAAGGGAAAAGGAATACCAATTCCCAACTCCTAGAGGCTCCAGTACATCTATATGGGGAGACCTTGTGGTATTTCAGTACTTAAAGGGGAGCTGTAAGAAAGATGAAAAACTTTTTAGCAGGGTGTGTTGTGAAGGGACAAGGGACCAGGATTTTAAAATTTAGGAGGTTCATTTCAGATAAAATATAGGAAATTTTTTACAATTTGCCAGGTAAAACACTGGCACAGGCTGCCCAGAGAGGTGCCCCTGATCATGGCAGGGGGTTGGACTAGGTGATTTTTAAAGATCCATTCCAACCCTAACCCTTCTGTGATTCCATGATTATAGACAGAAGTGTACCCTGTGATGACAGCTTTGCTGGGTACAAATAATGAAATCCAAATGTAAAAGGATCCTAAATGTTCACCATTGCAATGAGACATGGCAGCACCACTGAAAGCCCCATTGCAAAAGGATTATCTTGCCCAGACATCTCAGGTGTTTTTGGAGGTGGAAGAGAAGGACATTAGCAAGGAGTTTCCTCACAGAAGACAATAATAGATGTACAATTTCTTCCTTTCTTGCTCAGCTTGTCAAGGTTGTATATTTTATCTAAAAATGGATATAATCAAATAGTATTTTCAACACCAATTGTTATTACAGAGCCCACTTACATTTGTTTAAGGTGGGCTCATTTGTTACATTTGTTACATTTGTTTAATTATAACATACCATGCTACATTGTTCTCCTTTAAACATATCCACAGTCATTGTCATCACATCACAAATACACATACTGCTTTATTTACAAGAGTTTGATATAAGAGTGATGCACAAAGGGAGAGTGCTAGAAACAAAAAGGCTCCTCTATTGCCTGAGAGGGGTCAAATCAAACATGCTTTCCCATGTTCTGCATTATCTGTCTGATTTTTTTTTAACCTTGATTAAAAAGATAGTCTCTGGGAGTCTAAAAATCTCATAGAATGATTAGTCATAACTTATCAACTTACTTCATCAATATATTCATTAGTTTCACAGACTGAAAGAAAAATCTGTAGATTTCAAATCCAAATCCCTGCTTGAAACAGAGCTGATACCAAAATTGCATGAGATTTTTCATGGCCTCACCCAAAAAAGGTTTTGTGTATCTCCAATGACAGAGACCCCAAAGCATTCCCCAACAGCCCTTTTCAGTGTAAAGACTGTCAGAATGAGGGACCCTTCCCTATTACATCACCAGAATTTCCCTTGGTGCAAATTGTGCCCTTTATCCTTATATCTTGGGAAAGGCTCTGTCTCCATATCCTCTATAATTCTCATTATATTCCTGGAAACAGCAGCTGGATCCCCACCACTAGATGCCCTTTTAGGATTTTTTCCTCCCTGGTGAACTTGGTTCACTTCCCAGGAAAGCCAAATTCAGATGTGTTATGCCACTCCTGGCCTCTTCCAGGGTGCTTACTGAGGTGAAACACATTTTCATTCACCTAAACCATCATTCTCAAGCCAACTCCTAATTACAGCTGATAATCAGGAAGATTGATTTCAGGCATCAACTATTTTCCTCAATAACCACAATTCCTACTCTGGTCCCACTTCAGGAGCAGCAAAACAAGCAGAGCACAAACCACAGTTATTTTTGCTGTTCCTAGCTCAACCAAACCCAGGAAACAGAGTTTTTCCAGGGGCAGGACCACCCTGTGAGGCTGCCAGGCCAAGGAGTTGTGGTTGCAAATGGAAAAACAGGAGTCTTCCATTGTATTGGTATTTCAGAATAGCTTGTGCTTTTTCTACAGCAATACTGATCTAGTCCTCCTTCTGTTTGCCTCACATTATGAGGATACTGAGAGAAAAAACTCCTGGATACTTGATTTATAAGCTTTTTTTGGGGAAAGAACTGCCTTCCTTCCACTTCCAGTATGGCAAGGAAGTGATCACATCCTAAACAAGGGATTCATAAATAGGTAGCTGTGTTAGTAGACACACAAGAAAATACTACATATAAGTATTATANATATATACATATAAGAAACCCTCAAAGCTGTCTTGCATTTGGAGCCATCAATGGTTTGGCACTCCTCTCAAAAGAAATCCAATTAATTTTAACATTAGGTTATGAACACAGGCCTCTTCCTTGTTTAACTTGGGACAGATGAGGCATCTCTTCATCAGCTGTTTACACTACTGCCTGTGTTATAAATGCCAGGGTGATCAGATCTCTCCTGCTTTTTCAGATATTTCCACTGTAATTTCATAAAATAATAAAAACATTTTAAAATTACTGAGTAGTATTTCCAGTGGTCACCCTTTTTAAAGGGAGATTAAAAAAGCTGAGCAAACTGCTTTTGGGACAACTCTGATCCAAGCCCTTCTGTTTGCATTGTCTGCACCATCTGCTGACCATGCAAGTGGGTGAGAGCCTTGAGAATCACTGTGTGCAGGGAGCCCTGTCCTGCCCCCTGCTTGCATGGGGCCAGGCTGGCTTGGGAAAACACTCCTGGAAGGCAAGAGGAATGGCCACATGCCCCTGTTGCACTTACATCAGGGCTTCCCACCCTCACAGCCCTGAATAATTAGTTATATTGTCCTTTGCAAAGGAAATAATTTCTTGGAATGACAATAACACACATCCATGCCTTATGAGAGGCAGAATTAGGTAACAACAGGCTTTTCAAAATGGGAATTATTTCATCTCATATCCTCTGTAGCTCTTTCTTTTTCTTGAGCTCTTTTATTTAAGCACAGACGAGTGGTTGTGGTGCCCATCACACAACAAGGCAGCACAGGCAGCACTGTAGGTAACCACACTGTGTACCTGTGGCCAAGAAGGCAGTGGTGTCCTGGGAGCCATCAGGACATGGGAGGTGATCCTGCCCCTCTCTCCAGCCCTGGTGAGGCACATCTGGAGTGCTGTGTCCAGCTCTGGGCTCCTCAGGACAAGAGAGACATGGAGCTCCAGGAACAAGTCCAGTGGAGGACTACAAAGATGATTAAAGAAAAGAAGCATCTCTCTTAGGAGAAAAAGCTGAGGGAACTGGGCCTGTTCAGCCTCAAGAAGAGATGTTTGAGAGGGGACATCATCAAGGTCAATAAGTATCTGAAGTGTGGGAGGCAAGAGGATGGATCCAGGCTCTTCTGAGTGGTGATGGGTCTGAGGTGACAAGAAGCAGCAGGAAGAAACTCATGGACAGGAGGTTCCACCTGAATGTGAGAAAAAAGAACTTTATTGTGCAAGTGACCAAACACTGGAACTGATTCCACAGAGAGGCTGTGAAGTCTCCATCACTGAGGATACTCCAAAACTGTCTGGACACAATCATGTGTCATGCACCCTGGGAGGCCCTTCTTGGGCAGGGAGGTTGGACCAGATGACCACTGTGGTCTGTTCCAACCTGACCTGTTCCTGGGATTCTATGATTCTATAACCTTACAAAAACATTTGTTTTCCAACACCACCATCTACTCATGTTTTGTGGTATAAGCACCTACTTATGTAACAAAGATATATGCTCATATGTTAATGTCTTTTTCTTAGTCCATGCAGAGATCTTGAGAAAACTCAGAACAAAAATTAGGCCAAATTCTAAATTCTGGTCTCAAAGCCCCATGAAGTTACAGGTCCAGTAAGAGTTTTGTAGTGCTGTGTGGAATTATTTTATAAGTGTTAAGATAGCATTTATTGTAAACTGTAATATTAGCTGAGCTGGTTAGATAGTTGTAAGCTGGGCCCCTTGTCCTTATCAGAAGTTGATAAGAGTTTCCAAGACAACCCAGGCTTTCGTCCAGATTGGTCCACGCCCCCGCCCTGAGATCATCCCCTTCCCATCCTTTGTAATGTATCTTCTCCCCTGTATCCATAAATCATCCCCAAGGTCTAGTGCGTGGACAGTGGTTGGTAGACCCCCAAAACACTCCACCCCAATTTAGCTTGATTTGTTCTTGTTTAAGTAATGTTATCGGTATGTACTACCTGGCTTGGTTTTATTGGTTTTCAATTTGTACCCACCCCCTGGAAATTGNGTTTGACTTCACTTTGCATTTGATATTGGTCTGTATCCTGATATCTCTAGCAGCTGAAATTTCTGCTTTTCCTCTAACTGGCCCTTATTCCAGCACTTTGTTCAGCACAGGGGCAGGTTGCATGATGAGGCTGTGAAATACCCACATCCATCAGTGGGAATGTCTGGAGAAACCTGTTTGGTGTTCAGCAGGGATTTGACCACAGACCCCTGCTGTTCTCCAGTCCAAAGTCTGTTGTGGCTCCCAATGCCTCCATCTGATTTCCCCACTTCCAGCTTGATTCCCAAGGCAAGGATCTTCTGTAGTTTCCTCTGACATGCAGTGAAATGAGCATCACTTGTGTTTTGGCATGATGTCCCATCACCACGTGCCCAAACTCTGTGGCAAAAGCACATCAGCAGCTTCTGGAGAGGGCAGGGCTCAGTATCTCTGCTGTCAGCTTTTTGGTCAACACAGATGGTGGCCAGGAGTGAGACAACAAACAGAACTGTTTGCTTTTGGGGTTTTTTTTTTAAGTGTGGGAGGAACTTTTATTTTTAAAAATAACCATGTCTCGATGACTGCATTAGACTAGATTTCAAGGAAGAGGAAGACCATCTTCAAGCTGTAACAACCCAGGACCTAAGCTTGTTTCTTGCTTTCATTGTAGTCAGAGCTCTGCCTGAGGCTGAGGGCAGAGACCTCTGCTGTCTTCATGTTCTCTGGTTTTGCTTCTCTTCTTTCCCCTTCATTCTGCTTCAGAGACTCACATGAACTTTACTGAAACTGTTGAGGTTGCTATAACACCTCTTTCCTCATCTACCTCTGCCTGTTCCCCTTTCAAGCCCCCATTGATAACCCTCTCCTTCATGACCCTGCTGTAGGCCCCATCATCAGATGTGGGACTATATAAGCTATAAACTTATGTGTTAAGCTATAAACTGTGTTTTACTCTGCAGAAATCAAGGAAGCTCTTCTTCTCAGGCCCACCTGCCACTGCCTCTGGTTATATCTATTGGTCTTAATTTCCATACCCTCCACTCCCTTTGCCATGACAATAAGTGCTGTTGCTTTTTTAGCTTCTCTTCTCCCAGTTGGGATTAAATACTGGTGGTAAGATGGTACTTCATGTTCAGACACATGTTCAGATGTTTATTAATTCTTATCTATATTACAGTGTAACAAGTTGTGAGTGTTACAGCACTTATAGCTAACTAACTAAAAAATTGCTTCTATCTCTTTCTCCAAGGCCTTTTAAGGATAAACTGTCCAATTAAGAAATGACACGTAAATTATTTTTACTTTTAACGCAATAACCAAACACCCATAGTCCACAACACAGACTTTTCTATCCAATTACAAATTCAAAATAACATCCAAACCCATGAAGAAGGAGGTGAAAAAGAAGGATTTAGCTATGCCCTAAAACCTCCATCTTGCTTTATATATATTACTATATTCTAAACCGTTAAACTCTAAGTTTTGCACCATGTGATATTACACACTTGACTTCAAACTCCACACCCACAATCCCAGTGCTATCACTCAATTTTGGAAGCCTGTTCCAAGGCCTCAGGTCAAATGCAGTGTTTTCTTGGGGGTCAGTGCTTGTCAGCACAGAAAGTCTAAAACTGTCAGTGCCCAGGGTTCCAACAAAGTGCAGATAGTGTTTGGTGTGAAGTTGTGCCACTCAGTCCTGTAATGGAACTAGGGACTTCTCAACAGTGACATTCAGGGGAAAAAACATCCTCTTATCATTTTTAGAACCTATAGAGCAGATGTTTGAGTGAGCTGCACACAAAGACACTTAGGTCAGAAAAGAGTAATTACAATCTAGCTGTATGAAATATGCATACTAATTAACTATGACAGCTCTTTATGGACTGAAGTAACTGGGGCATATTATGGTGCTCTTTTCTTTCTTTTCCTAATCATCAGTCAAGTCCTGGATATGGTAAAAAAATCACCTTTCTGTTAAACTATTCAGTTAATTTTCTACACAGACTTTATTGAGGAACCAGCATTAAAACTGAATTCCTTAACTATGCTTTAGGTTAGAGCACCAAAAAAAAAAAAAAAAAAAAA
>WEIU01023903.1:31013-42067 GCA_013389925.1 Aegithalos caudatus
AAAAAAAAAAAGCCCAAAATACTACATTTTGCAAAAGAACTTTAATAGCTCCAAAAACTTGTTGTTACTTAATTTAATAGCAGCAGAAATATCTGCAACTCCATATTTTCTTCATGTGTACCAACCATACACCAGTGACACTTCTATCCATTATATGCTTCTAGCAATAATTCAGTTTATAGTTAAAATTCAAAAATTAAATTGAGGTTGCCATACTAACAAGGATACATTCAAAATTGGCTTAAAAGGGCCACTTATTAGATATATTTCAAAATAAAGTATTAGTTTCCATGAGCCTACATGCTGCTGGTAGCCATCAGTTCAGCAAGAGCCACCTCCAACATGCAAGCTATCTACTTGTAAAACAGCAGCACTGCTCCTTTGGGAATCTTCCAGAGGTGATGAGCTGCAGTTTCAGTGTGATTCCATACAATCTGAGCTTAAGGTTCCCTTTGTCTTCTTCAGAACTTGTCAGATGCAAAATTAATTCTTTGTTGTTTTATTAGTTTAGGTCCAAGTAAAGGATTTGGAGATGCTGAGTGGGGCAGTCTCTGTTACAAAAAGTGTGTCTCTCTAGAGTCACAGAATCATTTAAGTTGGAAAAGACCTTTAAGATCAGCAAGTCTGTTGGAGTCCAGGGCACAGGGAAAATCCCTCAAACTGCCCTGAGGGATCCAAGACCCCAGCTGGGACCCCAGGGAAGGATTGCCTTTGACCTTAGTCCTTGGGAAAAACTCCACACACTCACAGATTAATTAAAAGCAACCAAGATTAGAAAGAAGTAGTGGTTTAGTTTGTCACAGGGTGAAAATTTGTAGTTTTGGGGTTTTAGTATGGAGATAGATGAAAGCAAGATGGAGGAGTTTGGGTGGTGTTTTATGCGCTCCTTCTTCTTCTTCTTCTTCTACTCCATTTTCTGCTGTGAGGGTGCCCCAAAGACATCAGTGGGGTGGATTTGAAGTAGAAATTGCATGTTTAGAATAGGAATTCCTGGTGTAGAACTGTAAATATGGTACATTCTGTGAGTTAATTGGGCAAAAAGTCCATAAAAGACCTTGACCTGTCTGCCCTGTGGTCTTGCAAGCTCTGTTTTTCAGCGTGCTAAACCTGGCATTAGGCAGCTAGCCAGCCATGAGATAAGAAAAAATAAACAACTTCAAAGAACAAAACTGCAAGTGCTGCTCATCCTTTCAGACTCTGGTGCAGGACTTTGTGGGGAAAAATCCTCTAATTAGGAGGTTCCCAGAAAGGGAACTCCCACACAAGTCCAACCATTAGGCCAGCACTGCCAGGTCCACCCCTGAATTGTTTCCCCAGGTGCCACAGCTACGTGTCTTTTAAATAATGCTGGGCATAGTGACCCAACCACTTCCCAGGCACCCTGTTCCAATGCTTGACAGCTCATTCTGTGTAGAATTTTTTCCTAATATCCAATCTAAACCTTCCTTGGAACAGATTAAGGCCATTTCTTCTAGACCTGTCACCTGGGAGAAAACACCAACCCCGTCACCATACAGCACCTTTCAGGAGGTTGTAGACAGTGGTAAGGTCTTCCTGAGCCTCCTCTTCTCCAGGCTGAACACCCCCAGCTCACTCAGTCACTCCTCATAGGACTTGTGTTCCAGACCCTTCCCCAGCTCCATTGTCCTTCTCTGGTCTTGTTCCAGCACCTCAGTGTTTTGCTTGGAGTGAGAAACCCAGCACAGACCCCAGGGTTTGAGGTGCAGCCTCAGCAGTGCCCAGCACAGGGGACAATCCCTGCCCTGCTCCTGCTGCCCACACCATTGCTGGCACAGGCCAGGAGCCATTGGCATCCTTTAGCTAGCAGTCTGTTTTACAGACAACAGTTAGAGAGGAATAAGTATTTGGTGCAATGAAGTGGTGTTTGATTTTTGGTGTTTTGATAGCAGTCTGAGCAGAGGTATCTCAGTGATGAGCCACCCCATCTCATGGTGTCATTTAAACTAAATGAGAAATTTGAGCACTCAAAGAGGGCACCAGTGATAACAATGGGGTACTGCATAGAAATTCTTTAGCATAACCATACCAAGTTAGATGAGGCTTTCTGCCACCTGGTTTAGTGGAAGGTGGCACACCTATGGCAGGGTGTTGGAAACAGATTATCCTTAAAGTCGCTCTAAACCCAAGCCATTCTATGGTTCTTTGATAACCACAGGTGGTAAACTCCGGCCCCTCATTTTGATTCTAATAAATAAGGGCTGGAAAGGGAGAGATATTTTTCTGCATTGAGCACAAATGACCACAAAAGCACAAGTAAAGTACTGCTTTCATCAGCTCTGTGTGCATAAAGATGACAAAAGAGGACTGAGGAATGCCTTTTTGTTAAGCTGTGAACCACAGACCCCTTTGCCTGTTGACATCCATTTGAGACCTTAATCAAGGAACATCATTACTGCATTTGCTGCCTTCTCTAAATATGTATTATTCTCCTCTGAGAAGAGAACTCTTTGCCAAGAAATGTACGAAGTGTGTACTAGGACCACACCACAATTGTACAAAGATATTATATATAAACCACAGATATGAAGAAATTAATTCTGGTCACCATAGCACAGACTTGTAATGCCACAAGTAATAGCCCTTATTAAGGAGAAAGATGTTACTTTTTGATATAACTTTGCTTTCTCCAAGCTCATGGCATACATCTGTTGTTTCTATTATAATGAATATACAGGGTGTGAACTATCATGGTAATAGGTTACTTCGATCTAACCTACAAACTGTAAATACAACATATATATTTATAAAGTTCTGGGGAGCTGTCCAGATTAGCTCAGAGCAGTGCAACATTTAAATGCTGTTATTGTGCACACTTAATTTAATACCTGACATTTTAGTGGTGCCAGAATTGCATGCACAGCCTGCTACTGCCATTCAGTGGGAGTTACTGATATAACACTGGAACAGCACACAGAGAAGGGTGCCAACACTGCCAAATAGGAAGAGTTCCTGAGAGAGAGGTCCATATCTACTTCAAGGTCTTGAAAAAGGTACAAAACATACCAAAAAACCACCACAGTGTTTGACAAGGTCTTCTGCAAACAGAATGTTCTATCACCAAGAGGTTCCCTCCCTCCCAAGCTTTCCTTGCCAGAGGGCTGCTCACAGACCTTAATTTCTTGAAAGCCAGGAGAGTGCTTGTTTCTCTGTTGGTATGGTAGCAAAGCCCATCATTAACCAAACCTTTCTGTTTAAACTTTATTGGTCTCAAGAAGATCCTACAGTAATGAAAAAAAAACAGTGTCTTTCTTTTTATCTTACCCCCAGTAATGCTGTAGACCAGATGCTGCTTATTTCTAAAACACCACAAATGTCACAGAGGAAATTATTTTGAAAGTTGAGTTTTTCAGCATGTAGAAGGAGCCCCATTATATACTACAGTCCTTTCAAAAACCATTTGAATAAAAGGTTTGAAAATCAGAGCTCTTGCAAAGCTCCTGCAAGAAGGCTGGGGAAGAGGGTACTTCTGCAATTGGGGAAGATACTTTTGCAATTAATCCATATGAACACAAATTATTGTCACATGATTGCCACACTTTTCCTAGGTTTGGCTTCAGCTGGAGCTAATATTAATGGACAGCTTTGTTTCAGGGGCAAAAATGATCTTGCAAGAGCTGTTGTTTTAGCAAGACAGTCAAGACAATCACAGAGGACAAAGGTGAGGAAATAAGAAATGTTTTCTGATGAAGCATGTGCTGTATATCACAGCAAACTGCAAGTGGTGATACATTGTGTTGGTGATGAATGCCCCCACTCACTTATTCATGGGGCACTGGCCTCACTGGTGGGAGTGTCAGGATGATGAGAGATGGTCCTTGCCTTGCCTTACCCTTCTCTCTTTTATAATGATTCTATTATTTTGCTTGTAAATTAATTCCTACCATATTCCTCCAAGCACATGGCTCTGGCCTTATCAAAAATATTCATCTTAGGCATTGAAATCATTGTAGTTTGAGGTCAATTTATCCTAGATTCATGTGTAAGTTTTCATACAAGCAGCAGCTTTCCTTCAACAAGCCAGTGACTTTCTTAGAAATCCTGTATGTCATCCTAAGGATTTCCACACCTGTAATTACCAGCAAAACAAACATTTAAATTTTACCCTGCAGGTAAAAGTACATGATTAAAATTGTGCTTCAGCCCATGCTAAATGTGAACCCGATCCCTGGACCTAAGGAGGTCTAGGAGAGGGTGTTAGCAGTGTTATTGCTATTTCAGCAGCACTTTTAACTGGACTAGCAATGCAGAGTGTGAAACAGGTGCTGTCCCCTCTTCCCATCCCACTGTTCTCCTCATGAGGCAAAACCATCAGCAGGCCAAAACCAGCTTCTGCATGTGCAGCAATGCTTCATGTTTCCAGTGTTCCAACTACAAGGCATCCTGCATTGCCCTGCTCTTGATCTTGTAAAATACATGGTTAGATATGCAGTTAACACATGGTTAGCTTTTGTAGAAGAAGGCAAAATCCCTAAATCACTTTGCATGGATAATTCTCCCCTAGGAAAGAGAAAAAGACTGACAAACCTCAGTCTCAGAGGTTAGCATCACTGCAGCAGTGTCTTGGACATTTTTACTGACTCCTCAGGCAAAAGACTGAGGGAAGATACTCTTTTTCCAGAAAGTTTGGGAGCCAAAACTCCTGACTTCTGGACTACAAAAGTCTGTGTGCAATTCTGCCTTGTATCCACAGGTGTCAGTGAAAGACCAGCACTTCTGACATTTATGAGGAAGAAAACCACTGAGCTGGCTTGAAACATAGAAGTTTAGCACAGCTTCACTCCATGACTGTAGGCTTATCACTGGGAAAACATTCAGTTTTTAAAAGATTTCAAGAGACATTTCCTGGCAAGCTCAGAAAAAATATTCCTGGAATGAGGCAGACAGAACAATTCAGCAGAGCAGTTCCTTTCCACACTGATCTAATCCTTTCCTTTGTAGCATAAAGCCTCATCTCTTTTCATTTAATTCCACAGGTCAGACACCTCCCATTTCCCCATTCCATAGCTCCTTCTGTGAGTAAATTCCTAGTGTGTTTTTCCCTTCATTTCCCTGGACTCTGCAGGTCTAGGCTCATATTCTCTGTCAAACCTGGGTAGATCTGCCTCACTGGGTACTTTTCCATGCCAATTCCATCCAGCCACTTGATGCCTCCTGCAGCCCTTCAAATTAAGGCTTCCCAAACTGTTGTTGCTACTCTGAGTGTTCCTGGAGGAGTGAAGGAGAGGAGAAGCACCTTAGGTATGGCTGTTTCTCAGTCCCCACACCAGCCCAGACTCATGGCACAAATCTGGCTCTTGCAGTCATGAAGGCAAGATGGGTCTTAAGGAGAGCAGTTGTGGCAAGAGAGGGAACTGGTCCTGGTAGCTTCTTCAGGGACCTGTGATCAGCTAAACAGCTGCACTCTCCATGGGGTCTGCCTGTGCAAAGTGCTGTGCTATTTGCATCTTTGTGATCTCCATTCAGGCTGGGCTCCATTCTGGAGATGCAGGATACAACATTCCCTGCAGGAACCAGCTGGCAGCATTTGGGGATACACACTTCCTACCACAGGAGTTACAGATGTAAAGCACTTTGCTGTGAAAGAGAAAAAGGTGTATAGTCCTTCCCCAGCAGATCACTGCTCTGTATTATCCTAGCTGTGTGAGCAAGTATTTCTGATAGGAACACACTGTGGTGTAAAATCCCCCTCCCCTGTCAAAACAAAGCTAAAGCTCAAGCTGGAAGACAGCTACATGACTCTTCTGGTCATTTCATGATGCAGCTGAGAGTGACCTGGATGCCTTAAGTTTTAGGTTTAATGTATTTCACATTCTGTGCTACCCATGGGTGCAGTTCTGAGCCTCACATTCAGTGCTGGTCAGCTCTCTTCACAGAGTAGAGAGACAAAATAAATCCTTTTCCTGCTGAAGACCAAGCACAACTTTCAGGCCCCAAAAGCACAAACAAGGGTGGCTGAAGGGAGGAACAAGAAGGATGGGACCTCACAACCTGAAGCTGTAATTGGACAATTAAAACCCAACAATGCAAACGGACAAAAACTTACAAAAATGTAAGACCTTGTGACCTGTTGTGCATTTTGTGACCATTCTAAGTCCACCTTGGCTGTAGCTCTGGTCAGGCTCTGTCCTGCCCAAGGTGTATCCTGGAAGCTTTTCAATAAATCCCTACTTTATTCTGTAGCTCTGTTCAGTCTTTGTTCCAGGTCAGCCTTCCCAAGGCATGAACCTTGACTTCAGATGAGAGCAGTGCTGCTGAGGCTGGCACAGTCCCAGGCAAGCCAGGGCAGGAGGGAGCTCCCTGCACCAGCACATTCAGGATGAGGCTGAGCTGCTTTGCCTCTGACAGACACATCTGGAAGGGATGAATGGATGCAGCTCTTTCAGTCAGTCAGGAGCTAGAATTGCAGTCTGTGGCCCTTCAGAGGTTTTAGCACTGCAGTTCTAGAAAAAACAATGAAAGGCATGTCACCCATCCTATGTCACTCATCCTCACTTCTGTGAGATCTTACTTTCCTTGATTTAACTTCCTTTTTTTTTTTTTTTTTTAATTTAACTTTTACAAAAAAGGTGGAGAATTTAAGAATTAGGAAATAACTGAGATGGATGTTACCAGTGTAAGTCATGAAATAAAGACTGTTGTAATTTTGATGCTGTTAGCATGTTAAATGAGAAGAATAATTATGCATATGAATATTTCTAAAGTGTGAAACTTCTAGCTTGCAGGAGGAGGGGATAAGGTGCAATACTTCAATCATGCAGGTTTCTTAAAGAAATGAGAAGAAGGTCCTATGGAAAAACACGGGAAATTGTTCCCTGAATAAAGAAAATAGTATATTAAGAAAATTTCCTGTTGTGAGATGAAAGTAAACATGAACTCTTGCTTTAAAAAGAAAATCAATATAATACATGAATGTATTTATATATGCAGATATAAATATTATGCCACTGAGAAAAAATAATGTTTACATCTGAAGTGTGGTAAAAGTTTCCCAACAAAAATGACTGTTCATGAGATTTTATGTCAAGTGTAAGCAGATGTAGAACTACATTATGCTAACTACTGGTTTTTTTGAAAATTCCACTTAACTTCCAACTGTTCAAAAATCCTTTGGATGTAACTGGAAGAGTAATGAAACTAGCTCTGCAGTCTGCACAGACTTACATTAATCTGCACTATTTATTGTCAGTGAAGTAATTTCATGCCCAATGATTTACAAACAGTTCTGATTACTGAAAACCTCTCCAGCTGCCATTCTTCATCATAATCTCTAGAGCATCTACACAGAATTCAAGGGAAAGTTAATGATTATTATATTGTATTGTCCCATTGAGATAATTTGATGTTTGGTGATTTTTATTTTTTTTTTTTTTTTTTAGAGATAAAAAGTTCCATTAGAACTAGCTCCAACCCTGTTAGTCTTGCAGACTACTGCAATCATGTGTTAAGAAAGAGAAACAAGTTCCTTATAATTTCTCTCTGAGGTTGTTTCTGAGCCCTGCAGCTCTGGTCCTTCACAATGTTCAAGCTTGCACTTCCAAACAGCGTCCACCTGTGTGCAGGTTGAGCTGAGCCATGGGGCAAATGTCTGAATCCCCAAGCTGAGCACAGCCCTGTCTCACCACCTGCCTGAGCTCTTCTAGGGTTTCTACAGTTCTTTGCACTCTTTTTAAATAGCAAAGAGTAAAACTGAACATTTTCATCTGAAGTCATACATCACCGTGCAGTTATCTGGCAATTTCTATGGTGTGTATCTCTATAGTCAATCAGGAGTAAGGAAACATTTTTCTTTTTAAGCTGCTCATAAATATCAAAATACAGCTCACACGCCACTTCTTGGGCTGGATAGTCAACTTGGTTTGATGTCAGCTGTGCCCCAGGCACTTTCAACACAGACAGCATTGCAGAGGAATTGTCATGGTGGGCAGTGATGGCCAGGGCCACAGCGTGCCCAGAGAAGCATCCTCAAAAGGACACACCTGGTCACACAGGCACGTCTGAAACTGCCTCGTGATTTCAGCTCAGCCCAGTGATGTCAGCTCAGCCCAGGAATTTCAGCTCAGCCCAGGGATTTCAGCTCAGCCCAGTGATTTCAGCTCAGCCCAGGGATTTCAGCTCAGCCCAGTGATGTCAGCTCAGCTCAAGGATTTCCGTTCAACTTAAGTGATTTCACTCAGCGTAGTGATTTCAACTCAGTTGTGAGCTGAGCCTTCAGGGCAATGCAAAATGAGAGATGGGGTCTTCAACTGGAGGTTCTCCAGAGCCTTTATTCCACTGCTTCCTCAAAGGGGTCCAAGGGCAAAGAACCAGGGAGAACAGGGACTTATACAGGCAATCCAGGGGGCGTGGTTACACAGCTTGGCCAATGGGGTGGAGGGTTGAGAAATGAACCAATCAGGGAAAGGATCAAAAACAGACCAATCGGGTAGGGTAAAAAGGAGGAAGTAGGGACAGAACCAATGGGGTACAACTGAAGAACCAATCAGGTATAACTGAACCAATGGGGTACAACTGAAGAACCATTCAGGTATAACTCATTGACACATCAGCCACAAAGGCTCACAGGGAGCACATCTGCTCACCCTGAGGGACAGAGCAGCCTGCCAGGGTCTCTCCCTTGGGGGAACCATGACACACTTGAAACCTCAGGGTTGCTTTCTCTCCAAGGGAGAGCATCCACATTTCCAACTGGCTTTCCGCCCTCCACAAGGAATAATGCTGTGCACCAGAATGGAGGTACCTGTCAGGGCCACCACTCAATAGCCAGCATGGCAATTCCTGTCTTACCAATCTAATGGCCTTCTCTGGTAGGGGATGGCATCAGTGGACAAGGGAAGGTCTAGAGATGTCATTTATCTGGACTTCTATAAGGCCTCCAACACTGTCCTGCACAACATCCTTCCCTCTTATACTGGAGAGAATTTGTGATCATGTTGCTCTCACTTATATTCTGTATTTAAAGCAACAGTTTTTCTGCTCAAAGGGTTTATCTTTTTTTTCAATTTGTGTTTTTGCAGTGCCTCATAATATTTTCATGAGGCCAAATTATCAGGTGAGAAACAGCATCAGATAGGAAAGTGCCAGCAGTGTATGGAACTATGGGTTGAGAAAGGAGCATTTCAGGCTAGTGACAAAGATACTGATATTTATCCATAAGTTTTATTTTTGTGAAGAATATTACCATCTTTTCCGATTGTTATTTAAAGGTGATGACTAGGAAAGTCTTATGGAACCTGAAAATAGGCATTTATTTCCATAAAAATGGCAGAACTACTTAATTATCCACTTATTTCACTCAGTGCAGAAGATAAAATACTCCCATGATGAAATTTTTCTAACACCAAGGCTGTAGGCACAGTCTCCTTCTCTTGCCTTGACCTGGAGCATCAGTTTTAATCTTGTTAAGAACAAAATCTTAATTCAAATGAGAAGTTTGGGGGCTGGGGCGTGGGGGTGGTGTTACAAAGCTATATTTTACACACAGATGAATAATTATACTGCAGTGGGTATAGTGGTTCTCCTTTTCCATTGCAAGATGAGTCCCTTTCATCAGGTGAGTTTGCAAACAGAGCACTGCAGAGCCTTAACATTAAATTTGTCACTAGGAGTTCAAGATGTTTTGAGTTATGGCAAAGGAAATAGCTCCCACAGTGAGGTCACAAGTTGCATGGTCCAAAACTGTCCTTGTTACTGCACAGCTGGAGGAGGGAGACCATAGAAGTTACATTACAAGAAAGTAACAATGAAAAATTTAATTATTTATCCTCAATATTCTGTAGGTATGCTTAAGGCAGTAAAGATGGATGCAGATCTGGTCTTCTGCAAGGAACAGAAGCACTTACCAATAGCAGAATTTAAATTGTGTATGGTCTGAAATATTATTAAAAAGCCTAAATTTTAATACACTCGTATGCTCTTCCCTCCCTTTTCCTCCTGTCTAATATCTATATGGAAGGCTTCTAGTTTATGTGTAGACATTTCTATGTTTAAGGATAACAAGAAATTTCAGCTCTTTTTTTCCTCTTAAAAAACATTGACGTTTGTTTATATTTGCTGAGCATCATGAGTCTGAAGAAAAACAGCAGAGTCAAAATGCTGCTTATCAGAATTCTAACATATTGAGGTGTTTTGTACCTGAGAATTCAAAGAAAAGAACAAAGTTTCCAACAGCCAAACCTCATAAAGTTCACAGGTGTACTTTCTTGTGAGAGCTTGTTCTCTGTCACAGTTCATGGAGATCATCTTTGCTGGTCTCAGCATTTCCAGTGGAAATGATCCAGGAGTAAATCAGACATTGAGATTAAATGAAGCTGAAAGCAAAGAAAATTGCAAATGAACAAGGTACTGAGGGTAAGTAGAATTTCTTCAGCTTTGGTAGTTGCACAGTCAAGGGTTAGGGATAAAAGGAGGAAGTATTTCCTTTTTCAATAACCATGAACAGGACCTTCAGAGTTCAGGAGAGTGGATTGCAAGCAAATACAATGGAGTAAGTTAGAAAAATGAATATAGTGAAAAATGTTGAAACCCAACAAATGCTGGATACTATTTGTTTCTAAAATATATCTGTCTTTATTAAGCAAATAACACACTGTAAATGAGAGTTAGTCTGCAAGGTTTCCAAAGTGAGATAAACTCTCTTTCTTTTCAGTAATCTCCATCCAGGAGATGGAAGGCTGCTTTACTTTCCCCACCTCCTCCTGCTCTCACTGGGCTGAACAGGAACTCTCTACATAACTTTTTCTCATATTTCCTATGCTTCAGCTACAGCTATTTGATTCATCCTTACCCAGAGTCATTAAACTATATTGATATCTATTTTATAATCAGGAGTTAAAATTGGATATTTATGTGCTGCTCAACTTGAAATGCTGCATGTTTTACAGAAGAATGCAGCATCTCTAAAAAAAAAAAGAAGTTGACTTTGCAAAAAGGATTGGGTAAGAGGCAGGAAAAAAAACTGTGAGAAAATTATGAAAATGAAGAGCTGGAAAGAAGAGAGAGATTGAAAAGCAGAACTTCAGCCTGAGAAATAAAAA
>WEIU01023903.1:53276-76030 GCA_013389925.1 Aegithalos caudatus
TTTTTTTTTTTTTTTTTTTTTTTTTTTTTTTTTTTTAATTGGCAGATTATTTGTTGTAACTGATTATTTTTGTATTGTAAACCTTTCAAGTTGCTTTATGTGGGGATAAAAATAACTGCTATTTTACTAGTGAATTCACAAATAAATTTTGTATTTAAAACAAATGCCTTGTATTTGCTTACATGATAGGAGGTGCCTGTGATTCAGGATAAGGGCACAATAAAATACAATAACCTAGCTGCCAAAGAGAAAGCTCTGGTTATGCTTACATCTCCTCAGAGGGAATTATCAATTGCAGGAGGAAAAATCATCTCTGACTCCTCTCAGCCAATTCTAAGAGCAGTTGCTTCTGTCACAGCTTAATCAAGACTGTGGGAATTGAAAGAGGGACCCTGTGCCCTGTTTCTGACACTAGTGGCTTCATAATTACACAACAAATTCCAGAAAAAGGACAGGCTTGGACTCATCCTTCTTCTGTTACATGTATCCTTCCTCCCACAAAATCACTGAGGCAAATTTGCATCCAGGCCACTGTCATCTATAATTCCAGACGACAAGAAAAATTTCATGAGGGTACACTGAGATTTGATCTTGTAACATTTACTCCAGATGGAATTTTTCTTTTTGGGTTGGAAGGTTTGGATTGGAAAAGATCGTTTAGTTGAAGCTCTCTCAACAAGCAGGCACATCTTCAATGAGATCTGGCTGCACAGAGCACTGTCCAACTTGACCTTGAATTTTTCCAGGAGTAGGGCATGTATCACCTCTCTGGCCAACCTGTTCCTGGTTTTGCCACAGACCAGTGAGACAGAAAAGCTATCATACTTTCTAGATGTGCACATACTGTAAAACTACAAGTTAAGCATTACAGATGTACATGCAAGCCATGGTGGTAGCCATGGATAAGGCCAGGGAACTGACAGTTGCATCAGTTTTGCCTTCCAAAGAATTTCATCCTTTATGGGAAGAACATACACTGCTTTAGTTGCTGTAAGTAGAAAGGAAAGAAGAATAAAATGGGTTGGATGAACTATAGAGGAATAAAAACCCTTTCAAGACAAGTTAGGGATGAGAAATGTAGTAAAGTACCCAGAGGGAGAAAAAAAGTCTCTGAAAGAGACAGAAGAAATAAATATTTTTCAAAGTGACTGAGAAGCAGAGAGAACAATAAAAACCAGAGGAATACAACACATTATTTCTAAAACAGTTAAAGAGAGGATCTGCTTGAGTGACTTTATTATAGCCTTACCTCCTGCATTACCACATCCATCCCCCAAAATCTCTTGCTTCTTTACTCCAGAGTCCCAGATTCTGAAGGCAGCCAGCATTGCACAAGTATTAGTGCAGGTATCAATCACAGCAGATAAGACTGATTAACCAGGAGATATCCCACAGGAAAATGCTTGTCCTGTGCATGTTTAGCTTAATTTTTTTTTTTTTTCCTGTGGAAATCTAACTTTTCCACTAGATGATATTAAAACAAGACCAAAAGAGTGGGTAATGGCTGGGACTACAGCTCTGGGTTATTCTAACAGCAAGTATTGCAGGAGTACCTGAAGTTTGCTCTTGGAGTGGTTTGCTATAGGAAATGCATTCAGAGCATTTCCACATATATTTATGAAAAATCAGAAGTTCTTCCTTTCTCCCATTTCCACAAGAGTCCTGAAGTGTCCCTTTTTAGCATCAGCCATTTGCAAATGTTGTGAGGTCATAGTGGATCCAGAAATGTGAAACTGAAGACAAATTCAACCTGCAGTATGCAATGAAGTATTTGATGCAAAAAAGTTACTGAGATAGGGAGAACATTGAAGTTAATACCTAATATTTTGATACAATCTGGTTTTAAGTTTCTCTTTTCAACTAATGAACTATTTGATTATGAACTTGATGCAAAATGGCATGGGCAATAAGCTCAAAAATGTCAACAATCTTAAGGCAGCAAAAGGTTTGAGACACTTCACTTTTGATCATACTTAATAGCATGAATTTATTTTTGCCAAGAGTAGCAGCTGGAAATTTTACATTAAAATAAATTTTCTTTGGGCTGAAAGATATGAACCGGTCAAACTAAAGCTTCAGAACAGAACAGATTCAGTGCATTGACAAACAACTTCCTGACACTGGTGACTGAGAAGCCAAACTTGGCACTCACAACACCAAAAGAAATGAGTGGGCCTGTGAATGTTTTGGCTGCAGGCATCTTGAGATGGTGAGTTCAGAAATTTGAGAGGAGGGAGAATAGCAAAGAGTGGAAGCGAAGTTTGCAGAGCAGACTTTAACATCTCTATTGTTGCTTGGAAGAGTCACATGGGTTCTGGCTCTGGGGAAAAGATGAGCCCAGGACAGCTGTTCAGTTTTTAAAAATCACCTCCTTTAAGCTCAGGAATCATTCCAGCTGATATGCAGAGTTCAAACAAAGGCAGCAAAAGGCCTCGATGGTCCGAGGGCTCCTGACTAAACTCGGATATAAACAGGAAATGTATGATAAGTGGAAACAGGGACAGCTGAATTAGGAGGAATGCAGAGCACTGTACAACCATGCAGGAATGAGATGAGGAAAGCCAAAGCCCACCTGGAATTGAATAAGATGGTGTTGTAGTTGAAAACCAGCTGGAAGTTAAGCTCCAAACAGCCACTTCCTTCCCCCCCCACCCTGTCCAGTGAGAAAGGGACAAAAAGGCAGAGATTATTGTTGAGACAACAATTTACTGGAAAAATAGTAAGAAGACAAGGGAAACAAACAGTAACAGAAACAATACTAATAATAATGTAAAAAATAGTGTGATTAGAAGCCAAAATGCTTATGGAAGTCCAACCACCCAATTGTTACCATGGCCAGTGACATCCAGCTTTTTCCTGAGACAAAAGAGAAAAATGGCAGGTGTTACCACAACCCTGGTGACCTCATGGCTTTTCCAGAGACAAAGGAGAAAAGGGTGGACATCACCATAGACAATGTGGGGTTGTTTGTCCCATGGAAAACAAGGATGGACAAACCCCCCAAGCCAGTCTGCTCTGCTCTGCTCCGCCCAGACCACGCTGACTGCACCACTCTGTTGGGCACTTCACTTCCACAGGTAAAGAGGGAACAAAACCAGCTGTCCTTCTGATGCCTTAAGTTTTAGCTTTCACTTTTTTCAGATTCTGTGCTGCCCAGGGGTGCAGTTCTGAGCCTCATATTAAGTGTTGGTAAGCTCTCCTCACAGAGTAGGGACACAAAACAAATCCTTTTCCT
This sequence comes from Aegithalos caudatus, assembly GCA_013389925.1. Classification (NCBI taxonomy): domain Eukaryota; kingdom Metazoa; phylum Chordata; class Aves; order Passeriformes; family Aegithalidae; genus Aegithalos; species Aegithalos caudatus. Next base: position 56,512 of record WEIU01023903.1, read on the forward strand.
GCTGAAGACCAAGGACAATTTTCAGGTCCAGAAGCACAAACAAGGGTGGCTGAAGGGAGGAACAAGAAGGATGGGACCTCACAACCTGAAGCTGTGTCTTTAACTGAAGAAAATTTAACTCCAATATGCAAATGGACCACAACATACAGAAGTGTGAGACCTCATGACTGATCAGCCATTTTGAGACCATTCTAAGTCCACCTTGGATGTAGGCCTGGTCAGGCCCTGTCCTGCCCAAGCTGTATCCTCAAGGCCTTTCAATAAATACCTACTTTGTTCTCTAGCTGTGTCCAGTCTCTGTTCCAGGTCAGCCTTCCCAAGGCATCACTTCCACTCTGCTTTTCTTCTACCCAAAGCTGTGCCCTACAGCAATGACATGACTGGTATAGAATAAATCACCTGTACACATCCATACAACTCCAACCTCCTTGCCCTTCCCTTACCCCCATTCCAGAAAATGCAAAAATAACACTTTGCTGGCCAAAACTAGGACAGATGAGAAATGTGAAGGGCAATGGGGAAAGTTTCTACAGCTACATGAGTTGAAAGAAGGCATAGAAAAGCCTGAGGTGCTCAATGCCTTCTTTGCCTTCATCTTTAATGGTAAAAGCAGTCTTTGGGAATCATAGGCCTTTGGGACTAAGGGAAAAACATGGAGTGAGGAAGATTTACCTTGGATGGAGCAAGAAACAGTCAGGGAGTACTTGAAAAACAGGACATACAGACATTAATGACTCATTATGGCATGCACAGAGCTGAAGAAGTTGTCATGCTTTTGCAAGCTACCTTCTGCTGCCTTTGAAAGATTGTGGGTGACCAGGAGTGGTCCCTGAGGTAAGGGAGCAAATATCACTCCTGTCCTTAAGAGGATCTGGGGAGTTACAGGCTACTGGTCAGCCTCACTTTAGTTCCTGGGGAAGTGATGGAGTAGCCAATCCTGGAAACCCTTGCCAAAGCCAAGGACAAGAAGGTGATTAGGATCAGGAAGGCTTTATGAAAGGTAAATTGTGCTTAACCAACCTGATGACCTTCTACAATACTGAAGGTCAGCAAAGGGAAGTCCTGCCCTTGTGGATGAACAAACCCAGACATCAATACATGCTGGAGCCAGTGAGCTGGAAAAAAGCCACACAGAGAAGGATCTGGGGGTCACATGCTTAACAAAAATTGTCAGCAACTCACCTGCACAGCAAAGACAGCAATTGACACCCTGGGTTGCATCAGGCAAAACAGCAGCAGCAGCTGGAGGGTGGTGATCCTTTCCCTCTGCTCAGCACTGGTAGAGTTAAGATACACCTGGAGTACTGGGTCCAGGTCTGAGCTTCCCAAGAACAAAACGGACATGGACATTCCAGAGTACCTCCAGCAAAGCGCCACAAAGAAAAAGGGACTGGAAAAATTGTCATGATGACGCACTGAGAGAGTTGGGAGTGTTTTGTCTGGAGAAGGCCCTTGAAGGATCTTACTGATTTCTAGAAATACTTGGCGGGATGAAAAAGAAGAGTCTGGACCTAGGCTCTTCTCAGTGACAGGGCAAAAGGCAGTGAGCACAAAATGAATCACATGAAATTCCATCTGAACACTCCAGAAGGTTTTGTTGTTGGGTTTTTGGGTTTGGGGGTTGCTGTTTTCCACTATGAACAATGACTTGTACAGTTTGCTCAGAGAAGTTCTGGCATCTCAGCCCCTGGATAATCAAAACCAACTACACACAGCCCTGGGCAGCCTTCCCTACCTGACTTTGCTGTGAGCTGGGACACAGACTAGGTGATTTTAGTCCTGATGAACTAGATGGCTCCTTCCAACCTCAAGGATTCTGTGATCATGTGCTTCAGGTGAGTAGTATATTGCCCTCCAATTTGTCTCTGAACACAGAGGAAATATGAAGGTTTAGGAAACAGAATTATCCAAGTAAATGTTAGTGCAATCAGAACTGAGGAACAGGAATCTTGCAATTTCCAAACTTGAGGAAGCTGCTAATTAAACAATAGCACAAATGGGTGTGGGTCCCTGGCACAGTGCCTACACACCACGCTAAGATGAACATAATAATATAATTATTATAATAGTAATAAAAATAATAGTTTTCCCTCTGCTAAATGTATGGTCTGGTTTTAGAAGCTTTGCATCTTTTTGTAAGTTCACATAACTTGCTTTTTTCCACACATTCATCTCTCATGTTAACTAAAAGACCTCAGGAAATGCAGCACACTCCATGAGACTGTAGCTACAGTCCTCTCCCACACACATCATCTATGAAGAGCTGTGCTTGAGCCCTACAGATTCATCTTTTTGAAGAGAATAGCAAAACTGGTGGAAAATATCAGTTACAATTTATCAGTATCACCCATCAAAAAAAGGGAGGGTGAGTGGATTTGGGGTTAGGCTACTTCTGCAAGTCTGCTGTTTGACATTTATTCAAAATGACACACAAACAGCCCTTTTCTCCATTGCAGTACACAGGCACAACTAATGATTCTCCAGCCCAGGACAGTCAATACAGAGATTTTAAAACCTGACCCTTGTTTATGATGACTGCCTTCAAGAAAGCAGACTGCCATCTACTGCAGCTCTAGTGACAGCTTTCTGACAAAAGCACAAATATGTTTGTTCAGTCCTCATCTGTTCTTGAGTCTTCACACTGCACCCTGAAAGACACCTGGCTTCAGTACATCTTACCTTTCAAACTGCATTCTCCCCATTCCAGAAAAGCTTGGCAAATGGGATACTCCATAGTATAAACAGCTAGTTCACTATGAGATCAAAAATCATTTCATTGTCAGAGAATGTGTAAGAGATTTTAGAAATTCTAGGGGACTGACTTTCAGAATGTTCTTTCACACAATCCAGTAATTTGAACTGTCATAATCCAGTATGTGTCTGTACTTGACGATGTGTGATAGATACTAGTTAGAAGCCTATTATTCTGCACCTTAAAGAGAACTTTAATGCCATCCCTAATAAATATAAAATATTAGATAAAAAAGGTTCCTGTGAAGATGAATGCTCTTACTTTATAAAGTAGATGTCTGAAAAGTGTGAGAATGTCATGGTCAAATAAAAGAAAAATCTTTATAAAAAGAACTGACGTCTTAAAAATCTCTTTTGGTGTATGGAAACACTTAATGGTAAGGTAGAATACTAAGTGAGAACATTGGTACCTCATTTTTTTAGAGTCAATTAAGTAATAATGTAATTGTAATAAAGGCAATTTTATTAGGATGCTTGAAAGTGCAGGGTGTCTTGTCCACAATTATGTATTAAGACAGATATACAGCATTACTCTTTATTGTATGCTAAGTGCCATAGCCATTTTTTGACAGAAGTGTTGAAAGAAACTTAAACAATTTCCTTTGCTGTAATATTATATAAATTGTACTAAAATTTGACAACCACAATGAATTTAAATACACTGCAAAGAGGCAAGCTGCACAAAGCCACCTTGACGAATGATACAAGTGACCACACTGTTTCCAAGGAAGCAAAGCTTTCAAGCAAATCACATGCATAAAGTGTTGTGCTCTTTTTCAGAGCACAGTATTGTAGCTAGAACTGCTGTATCATTTCACAAGCAGAAAAATGCTGATGTCCATATCCCCAACAGCCTTCTCAGATCTATGCCGGGAATGTCTCTTGCACTCCCCAAATTTCTATTGCATGATCCACTATTACCAAGAACCTAACAGAAACTGTGTCCAGAGGGTGAATCAAACTAATATTTCTGTTCAATTGACTAGGGTTTGTTTAATTCACTCTCACTCATTTACTTTGTGGTTAGTGGAGCATGAGTATTCCAAAGTTTTAAAAAAACTTCTGTAACTCCTTCTTAAAGAATTGCTGAACTTGCAGAGATTATCTTTCAAACACAGTAAGCACCAGTATCATCTCCTGACGTGAGGAATATTGTGGAAGACAGTCAGATTCCATACCCGACATATTGCTGGAAGGACAAAATCAGCTCTATAGCACAAAGGCCTCCTTTCAGAGGAAAAACAACCAGAGTCAAAAAATAAGGAAAAATCTAAAGGCACAAGTCACATTGATATGTTTCAAAAGCAGGGGTAAAAAAGTATGGAATAACCCCGTCTTTGGGAGCAAGTGTAAATGTGTATACAACCCTGCTGTCAGCGTGCATCTGTGAGCAACAGGAGAGGCCTGAGAGGAGGCATGGAGCCAGGGGAGGAAATACACCCCATGCAGAGCTTAGTACACAGCCCTAAGACTCAGACATGCTCTGTAAACCTCTTCAGAAACCCACCAGAAGGTGACAAGAATCCCAAACAATACTCACCAAGCATGTCTTTGCTTTGCAACTCCCCCCTCTCTCCCCCTGACTGAAATTTCTCCAACTTTTATCATAGCATTCAAGACCAAGCAGTTGTCGTTTCTGGCTACATTACTGACAACATTTGAATGTAAAGGCTCTTTCTTTGGTTATACTGTTATCAGAAATTATTATACTGCAGGTAAAACAAGTCAATACACTATTGCATTTGGAGATCAATGCAAATGATTATGCTTAATGTTATATTCAGTTTTTCTTCCCACCGAACTTTTAAAATCATACAAGGCACAAATGGCTAACAAATTTTAACAAGGTTCTGTCTCTTCCTTGCTGTTCCTCTTTTGGCCCTGGTTTAACAATCTTCTGTGGCTTCAAGTGATGACAGTGGGTCCCTTTCGTCCTGTCCTCTCATGAATCTGAGATATTTTCAGTGCAATTGCTATAAGAGGACTCAGCACAGCCTAAAGATGAAGAAATACATTGAATTACATAAGGCAGGAATATCAAAAGACATCTTGCATTTATAAATTCTTCTTTTAACGGTATAATTATACAATAATAATCGTAAATAATAATATAAAAAACTGACAGAGCTATGGTGTCTATTACTGTTATACTTGACACAATGAAGTATCATGCTTAGCATATGTTTTGTGAAATGTTACATTGAGTATACCTATGCAGGTAAGAGAAAACAGTAAATATATGCTGTACTGATCACATCTCTGTGCAACAGGAAATGTGCAGCTCTTTGAAATCTGCAGTACAAAAAAACCCAGAAATAACAGAGGTAGACTTGTTTCTATTCTCATGAGGTGAAGCCACATAGATGATATTTTCTTCCTAGATACACTTAATATGTTAAGCTTAGGGTCAGAAGGTACTGTAACAACTATCTACCTTAACAGAATTCACTGAAGTGTGTTTTGACTAATACCACATGTGATTGTATTGATAGGATAAATTCCAAAAGAACAGCATGAACTTTCAAGTTTCAGGCTACAGACCTTATTAAATAGGTTTATAGGCCTGGATGGACAAGTACAGATGACAACTATGATAGTACCACATGAAAATCAGGTAAAACACAATTTTTAAAATGGCAATTGGATATTCTTTCAGTTAGTTAAATGTTTCACAAAGATAAAATGGCAGAAGTGAGTTTTGTGTGAAGACTTTCTTTCCAGAGACTCATATATTTCATTACCAAACTACTTATTTGACCCCTAGAGATTTCCCACAGCTGTCCTCTTCAAATAAACTAATTCCAGCTTCACATACATTATGTCTGAGAATCAAATGAAACAGAATAATCATTCTGGAGAGCTGAAATTTACAGATATCTTTTTATATGCCTGTATAATCAATACTTTGAATCTGTTTCAGCCACCTAACAGTTTCTGACAGGATGAGATGTTTGTCTTATTTATGCAAACAGTCAGACAGTTAAATCAAAAGGGTGAAAAGACTAACTGTGCAAGCAGAGTCATGGAACAACACCACCAATGCCATTGGTGTCAAGTGAGTTTATGATTAAGCTCAGTTATGCACAAGTGTGAGCAGTCTGACACGTTATTGTTAAGAAAGCTCCATATTTGTAGATATATATCTACTGAATAATCACTGACGGGGAACACAAGTCTATTAAAGTCAAACATACTTAGAGAAGATTAATATGTAGAGCACAAATTCACATCTGTGAGCAAATGCTGGTAAAGTAAATATTAATATGTGCCAATTTATAAGGTCTGGATGAGACTAAAGCATTTTAAGTTCCCCAGCACTTCTCTAAGAAACCTCTTCCTTATTTAATCTAAAAAGTACAAGAAAAATTAAAAAGTAACTCCCCTGACATGCTCTATTGGACCCTGCTTTTTTAGGCAACAAATGCACTCTGAGTTTAAGAAAAAAGCACGAGCAACACTTTATACAATTCTGGAACAAATCACAGAATCAAACTGACATCCATTTACAAAAAACAAAAACATTCAGCTTGCCAAATTATTCCAATTACTACTAAGTATTCTGCTTGCTGCAATCATCTTTCTCAACGTTGAAAGTCCTTTCTTAATCATCTATCCACACTTCAATTTAATGTTTATACTTTCTTCATCTGAAATATGTAAAAAAGTCAAAAGGGCATCATATTTGGAATGGCAAAAACAGGACTGAATAACAAGAAACTAGGACTACATATGTCTTTTAAAAATTCCTTTACCTCTGCCATGAATAGTTTACATTTCACTTACAAGAGATAAATCTCAGCCAACAATCATTTATCACTAATATTCCTCTAGAAAGACTTCTATATCTCAAGGAGACCTCTTTTAAAAGTATTCTTCTTTGGTTCTGTCTATTAGAGAAGTTGTAAAACTTTACTATTGACATTTCAACTCTAAGTGACAATTGAGATTACTCTGTATGTTAAATAACCCATTTATCTCTTGGCAACTGTTTAGGACATATGGCATGTTACCCGTTACATAAAATTTAAGAATTGAAAATTAACAGAACTGACTTAATTAGAATCTTGCTTTAGTAATCACGGATAGAAGTTATATCTCTAAAAAAATAACTGGGAGGAATGATTATGAGGAAATAAATCAAGCAAGCAGATATCTAACATCAGGCAAATACAGATTAAAAGCCTTTTGTTTGGGAATAATCTGTACCAGAGCTGTCAGACACATATCAATCCTACTTGGCTCATTAGCAATTTTTCTCTCTCTGATCTTGCAAGAACATTCCATACAATTTCCTCTCTTCTAATCAAGGCCTCAGATAAGATTTGTCCCATGATGCATCTGGTTTATCAAAAAGTTAGGGAGGGTTGAAATGTACCTGCTTGCATGTTAAAAGATCAGCATGTGCCTGTACATCCTGCAGACCTTCTGCAGTAAGGGCTCAACAAACAGCTCAGCAGAGCGTGCCCGCTTTGGCCTTCCATTCCAAAAAACCCAGATGTCTTTGGAAAGGTTTATGCTACAGCCACCTGTCCTAAAAGATCTAAGCCATGTGGTTCATTGTGAAACAACCTGAATTGACTCTGTAATATCCACAGAACTGATGGTGTTCAGTTGATTCAGCTAAGAAGAAGAACACCTTCCACAGAAAAAAAGGAAAGTGACCTCTCAATTCTTGTGCATGGTCTGCCTGTTAACTCAAACAAAATTACAATAAAGCTCAAGAAGCCAGTTGTTCTGCCTCTGGCAATAGGGGAGGGCAAGCATGAGGGATGAAATGAACAGAAGGAAAATGGAAACCAAGTGAAGCATAAACACATCTTTGTTTGCAAAAGATTAGCTTTTTTTCTAGTATATCCAAAGAGCTTTGAGGGAAGATCAGGTTTGATTAACTAAATTCCTTGACTTGTGGAATATTTTATAATTAGTGCCCATGATTTATTTCCTTTGCAGTCCCTGTTGATTTAAAATTCCTTCACTCTACAGTGTGATTTTGGGAAGAATCTGAAGCTAAATTACCTGAATAGCACAAACATGCTGCATTATCTAAGAGTGTGTTCAAAGAGATTTAAATCTCCACATTCCACATATCCTCTAAGAAAATCTTATGAATTTTAATAGTAAAAGAAAAACTTCCATTATGGTTTTCAACTCCAGCCAGCAACTAAGTACTCCACAGCTGCTTGCTTACTTCCCTGCCCCTGACAGACTGGTAGAGAATTGGAAAAATGTAAAACCCGTGGGCTGAGATAAGCACAGCTTATTAACTGAAACAAACTAAGATACAATAGCAGAATGAATAATAAAAGGAAAATGAGTGAGGAATAAAATCCAACCAAACTCCCACAAGTGATGCCTAATACAGCAGCCCACCACCCACTGACTGATGAGCAGCCTGACCTGAGCAGCCACCAGCCCCTCACAGCTAACTCCCCCACAGTTAATACACTATTCTGTGATATGGAATATCCCTTTGGATATGGAATATCCCTCACTGAGAGAGCATGGGAGACTGAAAAGTCCTTGACATGGGTTAACTTCTACTTAGCAACAACTACAACAGCAGTGTGTTATCAACATTATTCTCATACCAAATCCAAAACAGCACCGTACCACCTACTAAGAAGAAAATTATTTCTATCCAGATGAAACCAGAATGATTTTATATGATTTTTATGGACTGTACTGTATGTTCTGACAGCTAACCAGAGCCATGCTAAAAACCCCAATGCCTCAAAAGTAAACAGAGGCAATAATAGTCTAGCAAACTGCACAACGCTTGGTTTTGTTTCAACATCTTGACAGAACCATATGGATTCCTTTCCCTTTGTCCCAGTTAAGAAACAGAGGACCCAGGACTTCTGGGCTGCTGATCTCAGTTCCCTGCTCTTGGACCACCTCACACCACAAACAATCATTTTTTATTATCAATCATATACACAATCACACATAATTTTTTTTTCATATACCAAACCAGATCCACCTGAAAATCAGGGGGTTTTCCCTCTCTGCTGCTCACTGTTCAAAACTTGTTTCAGAAATTCAGTGTTTGATGATCAAGATGTATTTTTAACCTTTTTTTCAGTTTTTTCCTTTGTAATTGGCTTGCCTTTTTCAATAAAAACACAAAGAAGCAACTCCTGCTGCAAAATCTTTGCTTGGTTGCTGCTAATCTTATGATTCTGTAGCTGACTAGCACGTTGTTTACTAGTCTCTAGCAAAAGTAATTGCAGCATTTGTGATTCAATGCATCCTATTTAAATGTAGACTCCACACAACTGAGGAAATTGGTTGATGTAGTTGCACAGCCACTCTTCATGATATTTGAAGTCATGGCAATCAAGTCCCAGGTGACTGGAAAAAAGGGAAAAATATTGTAGTCACCTTTAAGAAGGGTAGAAAGGAGGACCCTGAGAAACACTGACCCATCAGCCTCACCTCTGCCTGGGAAAATCATGGAACAGATGCCCCTAAAGCTGTGCACATGTAGGACAGGGAGGTGATTCAGGATAGACAACACAACTGCACCAAGGACAGGTCCCACCTGATCAACCCAGTGGCTTTCTGTGATGGGGGGACTGCAGCAGTGGACAAGGGAAGGGTTACAGATGTCATTTATCTGTAATTTTACTGTAAAACCTTTGGCACAGTCCCCCCACAACATCCTTCTCTCTTGACTGGAGAGAGATGGATTCAATGGGTACACCATCCAGTGGATGAGGAACTGGTTTGACAGTCACATCCAGAGGGTCAATGGCTCAGAGTCCCAATGGACTTCAGTGACAAATGGGGACCTCAGGGGTCCATAATGGGACCAGCGTTACTGACACTTCATTAACAACATGGGCAAAGGGATCAAGTGCACCCTTAGCAGATTTGCAGATGACACCAACCTGAGTGGGGCACTTGACACCCCTGAAGGATGGGATGCCACCCAGAGGGACCTGGAAAAGCTCCAGAAATGGTCCCATGGGAATCTCGTGGAGTTTTTAAGACCAAATGCAAGGTGCTGCACCTGGGTTGGAACAACCTCCAGCACCAACCCTGGCTGGGATGGACAGGGCAGAGCAGCCCTGCCCAGAGGGGCCTGGGGGTGCTGGGGGTGAGAGGCTGGACATGCCCCAGCCATGGGCACTGCCAGCCCAGAGAGCCAAAGGTGTCCTGGGCTGCATCCAGAGCAGTGTGGGCAGCAGGGCCAGGGAGGGGATTCTGCCCCTCTGCTCTGCTCTGCTGAGCCCCCACCTGCAGGGCTGCATCCAGAGATGGGTCCCAGCACAGGAAGGACAGGGAACTGTGAAGCAAGTCCAAAGGAAGGACACCAAGCTGAACAGAGGGATGGAGCACCTGCCCTATGAGGAATGGCTGACAGAACTGAATTTGTTCAGCCTGGCAAACAGAAGGACTGAGGATGACCTAACTGCAGCCTTCCAGCACCTAAGAGAGCCTACAAGAAAGAGAGGAACTTTTTACAGCAGTATGTAGTGACAGGGCAAGTGGGAATGGATTCAAACTGAAAGAGTAGTTTAGATTAGATACTAGGAAGAAATTACTGTGAGGCTGGTGAGGCACTGCAACAAGTTGTCCTGAGAAGTTGTGGATGTCCCATCCTTCATCCTCAAAATCAGGTGTGGATGGAGCTCTGACCAATCTGGCCTAGTGAGAGATGTTCCTGCCCATGGCAGGGGGGGTGGAACTAGATGATCTTTAAGGTCCCTTCCAACCCAAACCAGTCTAATTCTGTGACTCTATGACAACACCAATTTATTGCTGACAGAATTCACACAGTAAATTACAACATACTGTAAACAGAGCTAATTAAGTCACTATGAGAATAATGGGGACTACTGACTATGGACACTCTTTCACAACTCTTTCTTATCCTGAAACAGCAGCACAACATGCTGTTGAAGAACATGCTGGATTTACAAGTACAAACAACCATAGTGGATCACTTCTTTATTTGTCTTTGTATATGAAATTTCCTGCTTGAATCATATCTAAGTTCAATAATACATCCATGTGGCAAAGGACAAGACATTTGTGGGGATGTACAAATATCAAGTATCGAGGTGACCTAATAAAGTCAGGCTATAAATGAGACTAAAGGTCAATAAGGTCTTATTATAGTACTTCATGCCCATTGAACATATCTCTACTTTTTACAACTGTATTAAATTTAGGAAAACTCGTAACTCTGTTCACTTAGAAAAAGATAAATGCCAATGCATAAAGGTCCAATGCATGTAAGACTTCAGAGAGAAACCTGTTGCTTGTTATAATGAACTGAGCTTTCTGAAATGCTAGTTGGATGCCTATTTGAATAGTTAAAACCAGGTAATTTTTAAATATAAATCTTCCATGTAAAAACTATCTGGAAAGCACTACTCTCAGGAATGCCCAGTGATGAGGGGCATCACCTGTGACAAGCCACATCAATGGAGTGGCCTTTAATTCTAGAGCAGAACATTTCATTTTTAGGAAAGTATTGGGCATTGTTTCCAAGACTTTGTTTTAGATATAGATTGCATCACCACTCTAAGTTATGAAATATTCAAATGCATAACACTTTGAATTGAATTTGATTTGTTTGAATTGAAAACATTAAGTTGTTTTTGATATACTTTGGAGAGAGTATGATGGAAATTTTCCCTTATTGCTTCTGGTTTTCTCTTTTGATACTGGCTTACAGGAAGAACTGAACAGAAAAAAAGTTGTGATTGTTGTGACACCTCTTATCTCCCAGGTGTCCATGAAACTGCTTCTGCAAATTCCTTTATATGTATCATTCAACAGCCAGAAGTTACAGCTACTCACATTTATCCATGATCTCAAACATCTAATTATTGGCATATTTTACCACTTTCCCCTGAACTCTTTTGTTGTAGATCAGGAAGTTGTCTATGCTTTATTCTATGTAGAAAGTATTACCAATTAATTTTAAGAAAGATGATACTAAAATATGATTTGAGTGACTCTTACATTCATTAACACTTAGGGTTTACAACACATACTGGCTTACAAATAAATTGGAACAAAAGGTCAAGAAGGTCCACTTCAACTCAAAAAATTCCCTAATTAGTATTCCAAAAAAATATGTACATCTCAACATGCACAGTGGAAAATGTAGTTGAGATGTTTGCTTACCAGTGAAAGAGTCAACATCAGAAATTACATTGCTGAAGACTACAGAAGCAAATTAATAAACTTGAACACTACTGTCAAGTTCTATAATTAAATTTGGAAAAGGCTTTGTCTGAAAGGAAAGGGAAGGGGGAAAAGGATGCTGGTATGAGGCAAAGTCAAGCTAATTACCATAATGATTCCATAAAATTGAACCTCCAACATGACTGAGTTGTCTGTCAAGACAGAGATATTTTTTGTGACAAAAAGCAAAAGATACATCAAGGTATTTTTGCCTTTAAGTTCTGGTTTTGACTGGAATTGTCACCAGGCAAAAACATGGAGCACTACATTGTCTAAAACAATGCATTACCTAAGATGCTGCAAAGGGGTGGTGCAATAAACAGAAGCAACTGAATATTTATTAAGCAGCTAACCATTACATAATCTTGTCTTGATTTATGATATAAAAGGTATGGAAGGGAGCTTTTTGTGATCAGCTATTTCAGAAAGAGTGCAATAATACAGAAACCACATATAGTCATCTCCTCAATTACAAAGATCAGTTACAGAAAAATATGCATTTATCATCCAAAATGCAATAATTCTCTTAAATACCATAAGGTAATATGTAAGGTATATACTTTACATACTTTTTTTATGTATGTTTTTTCCATAATAGACCACTCATGTATATGCTGTGTTCTTCTTATTTCCAGCAGATAGACCACAAATTTCTTCAAACTGTAAATATGTCACAGCTCTTTTAGATGTGTGAATGTCAGTATGAACTTTAAAGCAAACCAAACAATAAAGGAATTACAGTATCAGGAAAACTATGGCACCCTACCACCAATGCTGTTTTCTGAAAAAGGAGGGGTTTTTTCAGTCTCTTTTGCATACTTCACTGAAGACTATCAAATGATCTCCTGAGAAATATTTAGTTCTTTTTACACATGAGGATCTCCTAAAATTTATGCACTGTCTTTGAGTCCACCATCTGCCTGTCAGATACAATCTATGACCTTGTTGTTTCTAATGCACTCATGTTGTTGGCAAAGCATGCAGCCAGGGCAAAGAAAGAGAAGCAGTGGGAACACTGAAATACAATGCAATGAGAGACCAAATAAAGAATTTATTGTATTAATTGAGATGAAACTTCTAATTATCCCAGATTTTGTACACACAGCAGGAGATGAGGAGGGTGCTTACAGTACCATTTTTTCCTGAGGCAGTCTGGATATTAAAATGCTTGTCTGCACTGTATAAATGCAGGAAAGTCCCTGTAGAAAGTTTCAAGGCAATGACGTTTCTACCCCTGGGATCATTCGTTCACTAGTGAATGTCCTGATTAAACAGCCAAGAGTGCTGCAATCTGACAGGCTCCGTTACCAGCAAAGAAAAAAAAATCCCTTCAATCCCTTCCAGCCTTTTTCCTGTCCTTAGGCATAACAGACCCTTTTGGCATGCTGAATAAGAGACCAAACTCTGAAATCCTTGAGGGCAGTCATAAACCCTACCAGCCTGCTTAGGATCCCCTGAGGACCCTCCCCTGCACCCTGCCCAAGGCCCATTACAGCCTGGCCCAGGGGTGTTGGTGCCTCCCTGAGCTGAGCTGCAGCAGTGCTGATCTCCAGCCTTATCTCTGCCCTGCTGCCTGGGTGAACCTCAGGCCCATGCTACAGGCAGCTTCTTTCCCTGAAAGACTGCTTGGATGCATGCTGTATCTTGTCTCAGTTCTGTCTTTGACCCTGCCTCCTGAGTAGGGGCACACTGTTGCCTTGTCTCCATCTTTGTCTCTGCTACCACCTCCTGCTGCCCCAGATGAGCCCTGAATCTGATCCACCACTTGTTGAGAGAGTTTGTTACCAGAGAGCTGCCCTGTCCTCCTCATTTTCCTGCTGTAGGACTGTCCCCTGGACAAGGAGGGCACTGCCTGAGGTGCAGCAGGTCTGGGTGCCTGGCTCCTACTGCCTTCGATGGTGGACACATTCCCTGGACATGGTCTGTGTCGCTTTATGCAACTTTATGCACCAGTCTCAAGCAAATGCAAGCAGAAGGAAGAAGAAATATAACAGTAGGCTAGTACATCCCCTGTATTTCTGAAGACAACCACTGCTCCCTCAGTCTAGTCTCTTCACAAGTAGAAAATTCCCTGAGAACATTTGCTTTTTCCACTCTTTTAAAAGAACAAACGTTAAATACTGAACATTCACTGTAGGTTACCTTAGGAGGCACACAAGGCTAAATTCTGCCAGAGTATCACTTCTCTCATAGAAAGTAAACCAATCTGTTAATGTAGTAACAATTCCACTTTAAAATGCTCATGCTCATTTACAATGAAATACTTAAAAGTTTAGCCGGATAATGCCGCCAGTATATGCTCCATTGTTTTCTAGTATTTTTGCTAGGATTTGTCAGACAAGAAACAAGACCAGATCACATATTTTGGTTACGTATCACAAGGTTACTGTAAGTCCACTTAACCTCTAAAGTCAACTCATAGTCTGTCTCTTACTGTGACTTACTTTCATTTCATCTGTGCCTTACCTGCATAGCGTGAAGAACCATATTTAAAATGGTCAGCACAATCACAACTGACAAACAATTTGTGCTGTGACAATATTTGATGTATGTGGTGCATTGACCTTGGCTGGTTGTCAGGTGCCCACCAGGCCACCCTATCAACCCCACCCCTCCATTCTGCACTGCCCATGGTGCCTGCAGAATTGTTTCTCACAAATATCCCCTTCTTCCTTCCCTGCTGTTGTTGCACAGTGGGTTTATGACCCTGCTTATGGATAGTATCACAGAGGGCTGCTGCTTTGGCCTGTGGTGGGTCCATCTAGGAGCCAGCTGGAATGCCTCTCTTTAACACAGAAGCAGCTTCCAGCAACTTCTCCCAGAAACAACCCCTGCAGCCCCCCAGGAAACAAAAGTTTACTGTGTAAACCTGGTACAGTAGCAAGTGCAAATAGGGTTGTAGCAGTGTTCCTCCCCAAGCAAAGTATTTTAATGATCCAGCTAGCTGGGCAAACCTAGATACACAGAAAAACAATAAAATTGCAAAAATGTGGTCCTTTGCTCTGTTGGAGCTTTAACATTTAAAATATTCTATCTAAATATTCTATATTTAAATATTCCATATGTATTCAGTTTGTGGGTGCAAACTGTTACTTTTTTAAAAAAAGCAAATAAATTTAATAGGTCCTATTTGCAGGCATGGGATCTGCAACATTGCTGTGACAACTGAAGCACTTTTATGACTGATACATGATTGTTTAATGGCATAAGAAGAAAGTCACTAAGTTTATGGTCAGAATCTGGTGAAACACAAAACACTTTCCTAGGGTTCAAATTAATTTGACAGCGTATATGTTTTGGTAGACTTGCATTTGCATTCCAGTCATGAACACACACAAGACTTAAAACTACAGGGGCTTGATTTACTACAAGCCAAACACTTAACTCCTTTTCCATGAAATATCCTTAGTATACTCTTGTATATTACAGCATAAAGAACATTTACTGAGAAGAATCTGAGAATGTGAAGTGTGATTTATTTTATTGTTTGTATAAGGCATCTGCTGGACAATCCAGCAACTTGCTCTAAACCTTCACTCTTCTTAGGGAAAGCTCTGGTTATGATGTGAGATAATTCTCAGACAGCTGCAAGTCTTTCCCTTACAAGGAATCCCTAGATGGTTTACACTCTGGTATCCATATTTCCTAACTGTACTCTGATTGTGGGGAATCCTTGAGATGTCCTAACTAAGTAGCTCTCAGATAATCTGCTTGAAAACTTGTTATCTTATTTCAAAAATAATGTTCCATAAATCAAATCACAACTCTGAAATTTCTGAAAAAGATTCGAACTCGAATGACTTCTCTTAACAGACTTGAAGTCATTGCCCAGCATTTAACATGAGGCATCTCAGCCCTTGACATTCCTGTTGTGTTAGATGTTACACCAATATAAATTAAAACTGATGGTCTTTCCCCAAAAGGTCTACATTTACAAGACTAGGAAATCATCTACAAACACAGTACACGGGTCAAAGCATGGAGTGTTGCTCCTGATTAGAGATGAAAACCTGTAGCCACTGCTATTACTGAGGCAGTGCTTTACTTACTGACTTATTCCAATGCTTTACCTGTGGTTCCTTGTTGTGCTGGCTGGGATCCTTTTCATAACTCTCAGCATAGATCCGCAGAGTGGCTCTCACGTGACTGGAAGCACTCATTCTGAAGATGAGTCTGGAAGCATCTGAAAAAACAATCCGCAGTCCCTAGGAAAGGAGGAGGAACAGCATCAATGTAAGGTGACAGTACCTTTACAAATCACTGCTCACTGCTCCAAAATAAAAGTGAAAGGAAGAGTCATTTGGATGCCACTCTTCTTTCCCCACAGCTTTGGACAACTCACTCATTACTCTTCTCCTCTGAAGACTAGAAATGATGTTGTGCATTTCCTCCCACTCCCACACAACAAATACTATCATACTGATGTTTTTATTTCTTCTACTTGATTTTCTCTTATTCTGCATGGCAGAGCACAAAATCAATGAGAAAAAGATGTAAGATCACCAAAGGTAAGTGGCCTAAGAAACAGCTACAAGATCCCTGAATCAAAAACCAGTTGTCAGTAGTGAATACAAAAGACAGGACCAGCTGCTACCCCTCAAATACCATGCATCAATATATGACTGCAAGAATTTCAGTAAGTCTGTAGCACAATTTGGAAAACTTAAGATGTTAATTAATTTCAAGTACATTAATTAATGCACATTAACTGTGTGTCTAATAAAAAGGATTGATTAATTCATTAATTAACTTAAAACCTGTGCTTTATTGCCATCTTCACATCTTTTTTTCTTTTCTCCTTCCCCCTTTCGTACTGCATATATGAATATGTTTTTTTACAGATCACATTCTTGGATCCACAGTTTCTGCACAGGAAGGCTATTAAGGCCAGAGGAGTAAATTGCACAGATAAATAGTTGTACTGTTGCAAAATTCTACCAGCTGTGCAATAATACACATTCTTTATGTGTATTATTCTTTATTTTAGTTTCCTTTATGTAAATGGTACCCTTAGACTAAGCACAACCTCTGATAAGCCACTGAACTTTTCTTACCCTTTGTCCTTCTGTTGTCAAAGGTCTAGTGAACAAACTGAGATCCTCGCTACTTCTGTTTAAAGGGTAGTAAACCAGTAAAAATGAGATAAGAGAATTTAAAGAAATGCATTTTATTTTTCCATTTTTATCAGCAATTTGACAAGACACTGATGTTGCAAATGCAGTGTGTCAATATTCTAAAGTACAAGTAAAACCTAAGTAAAACCTTTGCTTATTCAGATATATGCCAGAACATCTTTAGCACCATATAAAGCATTGTTTGATAATCACAGAATCATAGAATGGTTTGGGTTGGAAAAGACTTGTAAAGGTCATCCAGGTCATCCTGTTCACTGCAGTGGGCAGGGACATCTTCAATCAGACCTGGTTGCTCAGAGCCCCATCCAACTTGACCTTTAATGATCCCAAGGATGAGGCATCCACCATCTCTCTGGAGAACCCGTTACATATCACACCACTCCCATTGTAAAAAAAAGTCTTCCTTACATCTAGCCTACATTCACTCTTTTAGTTCAAAGCCATTACCACTCATACTACTGCAACAGACTCTGCTAAAAGAATTATCCTCATTTTTCTCACAAGCCCCCTTGAACTACTGAAAGGTCACAATAAAGTCTCCCTAGAGCCTTTTGTCTCCTAGTGTAATGGCTAACTTGTACTTCTCAGCCTTATAATTCAAATTTTACACAAAAATGCTACTGGTCCCATTCCTGGCTTGCTGGACCCTCAAGAGCAGCATTGTTATGTGCTGATGTGTGCAAAAACACAACACAGCTTTAAAAATTAGAACACTCTTCAAGAACAACAGAATTTTTCATTTGATTTTAAGTCTTATTATTGCAGTGTGCTAAACAATATTCATAGGTTCCAAGAAACAGAATTAATTAGAAGGAACAGTCTGTGTGTATTGTTTGCCACCTATTTTCTCGTTGCTGTGTTTGTTTTCTGAATATGCTGTTTATTAACACTGAATAATTACCATGTAACCAGCTTCTCAGTCATGAGACATTGCAGTTACACTGAATATATATCTCTCTCCCCTATGCACTCGGGAACAAAACTTGGAACATGCTCCTGAATACTTAGCTGAAAAATCTGCACCAAGCCTATGATGGTCTGAAAGAGATACCTGCATTTAGATGATGAGCAAGCTACTCAAGGAAAATGGCAGCAGGGAACTGTTTCATTTGCACAGATCCGTATCTTCTCCAATTTAGTGTGCTTGGAGAATCCAACTGAGGCTGCAGACATATGAAGCTAGGAATGTGTCCTTGCCAAAGGACAAACTGGTTGAACTGTACTTGGAATGAATAGAAGCTTCTCCCTATGAAAAGCCATGGTTCCCAATTTTTTCAGAGTCTGTCTGAAGACAAGCCAAGTCATGTTTCTCTGTTCTTGTTACATGGTGATATGATTAGCAATTATATTCCCACACAGAGTAAGTGCTTTAGATGAAAGAAATAGGGGAAAGGAAAGTACAATGAAAATTAATGAGCTGCTTTTTAAAAATACAAAGGTCATGCTTCTGCCATGCCTGTAATTTTCCACTAGTCTTGGGTATGACAATATCCTCATATCTTGTTTCAGTAGTAATATGCATAAAGAAAGTAGTTCAGTGGCTGATAGGCTGCTTATATTTTCTAGGTGTAATGATGAATGGACACTCCGAAGACTGAGCAGAAAGGCATGACAATAGTTTTAATGGCTTGTAATATAATTTCCTAGGGTCTGTTCAGGCCAAATAATTTAAAAACCAAAGAAACTAGGACCATAAAAACATAAACAGCATAAAATCAGGACAAACTTTAAGAAACTTGAATATAAATTTACACCTGGTTAAAGGACATGGTTACTTTTGAGCACATCGTGAATTTCCAAACACTGAAGGCTCAGTTTAAACTGCACTTCTTAATAACCAAGGAATCTCAGTATACACAGACTCCAGGACAAACTAGTAACTTGGGCTAGGGAAGTCAAATATGCCTGCACAGGCCACAACCTTCTAAAGTCTTCTGCATGCTACTGGCTACAATAGATACTGCATCTCAGTTATGTAAATCTTGTGGGTCACCAAGAACAAGAAAAAAAATATTTTTGTAATGTGTAGCCAGTGGAGATTTCAGATAGAAATTAGAAAAAGGAAAGACCTTCTTTCTATATGATATTTCCCACTGTTCTGGAAAAGGAATCCTCCCTAAACATGCATTGTTCTCAACAGGCACTTCATCCCATCCTATGTTCATTGTGACACTATTGTCTCCAGTTATGTACAGCAAGGGCAAGGAAAACTAAAAGTGGATTATCTTATCCAGACTGAGCTAATCTTTAGTAGGAAGTGCAGTATCTATCACAGCAAAGGAAACACCATCCCATAAATAAATGGACAATCTTGCCAGCTGAACTTTAGAAACAATACTGTTGTAGACAATATGACAGCTGCAAAACTTTGCTATTCCATCACTACAGCCATACCTGTCTTTTGGTCACAGTGCCATCCACAGGATCTATGT